>PVIC010037786.1:0-17920 GCA_004025085.1 Thryonomys swinderianus | reverse complement strand
TTTCTTAATATCACATTTTTTCCTCACATTGTATACCCCTTTCCCCTTTACCATTTGAATATTTTCTATTTCACAATATCTAACACTCTAGAACTCATTTATATATTCAATTTCTTATACCAGAGAAAAGATACTGCATTTACACATTTGTGACCTATTGATTTCACTTATGACTATGTCTTTAAGGTATGTCATTTGAGTATAAATGACTCAAACTTATCATTGTTTATGGCAGAATAATACTCCATTTATAGCAAAAATGTATCTTCCTTATCCAGTCTCCAGTTGACGGGGTTTTCAGTTGTTTCCAAGATTTAGCTATCAGAAACTGAGATGCTAAAAACATGGGTGCACAAATGTTGCTGTGATATGCATTATTTTAATTCTTTCATGTACATACCTTGCAGGGGAATAGCAGGGTCAAATGAGACCTCTAATCCAAGTTTTTTGAGAAATCTCCACAGTTGTTGTATCAGTCTACATTCCCACCAGCAGTGGAGAAGGGTTTCTTTCTCCCCACAGCCTCATCACTATCTGTTACTGGTTAATTTTGAGGTAGCAGTCATTCTTTGTGGAGTGAGATGAAAGCTCAGTGTTGTTTTCATTTGTATGTTCTTGAATGACTAGTGATGTTGAACATTTCTTCATATGCCTCTTAGCTGCTTTTACTTCTTCCTTTGAAAAGTGTCTGTTCATTTCAGATGCCCATTTCTGAGTTGAGTCTTTAAATTGGGGGGGAGGCTGATTCTTAAGCTCTTTGAATATTCTAGATAGTAGCCCTTTGAGAAACAGCTGTTAAAATTTCTTTTCCCAAGTTGTTGGTTGTGTTTTGCTCTGCCAGTGGTTTTTCTTGCTGTGCAGAAGTTTTTTAATATGATGAGATCCCATTTGCTGATTTCTTCTGCTAGATTTTGTGCTATAGAGATTTTGTTCATAGTCTCTGCCTAAGCCAGTGTCTCCAAGAGTTCTACCTAGCCTGTTTTGTAGAAGGTTTAATGTTTTTGTTTTAATATTAGGCCTCTAATCCATTGTGTTTTTTAGTTTAGTACATGGTTTAAGAGATAGATCTAGCTTTAGTCTTTGACAGGTTAAAACCCAGTTTTTCCAGTATGATTTATTAAAGAGGCTATCTTTCCTCCATTGAGGATATCTGGTTCCTTTGTCAAACATGAGGTGGCATAGTGTATCTCAAGTTGATTCTAGATCTAATCTATTTCACTGATCCTCAGATGTGTTACTTTGCCAGTACCATGCCATTTTTATCATAGTGGTTTTCTAGTATAGTTTCAAGTTGGTGATCATGATACCCTTTACCATGTCCTTGTTGCCTAGAATTGCTTTTGCTATTCTAGGTCTTTTTTGGTTCTAGATGAATTTTTGGATAATTTTTCTCTAGATTTGTGAAATATGCTGTTGGGATTTCAAATGGTATTGCATTAAATCTATCCAATATTTGTAGTAGGATAGACATTTTGACAATATTAGTTCTTCCTATCCAGGAACAAGGGATGTCTTTCCATTTTCTATATCCATTTCAGTTTCCTCTTTCAGAATGTTATAGTTTTCAGAGTATGTGGTCTGTATTTTACTTCATGTTTGTAAGTGAACTCAGCTTTAATAAGATTTTAAACAGCTCAATAGTAGAAGTACCAATTTCTAAGCTTTGCAACATCAGATTTAATGTGAATTTAAGTGTTTATTAATTGGGTATGTGATATGCATAATTTCCTAGCTTTACATTGAAAAGAATTGGAATTTTTAGATTTTGGATCTTTGACCAAATCATGACGAATAAATGTTACAAATCACGATGAAACCAAAACAATTCTTTTACAAAGAGCACTTATTGTACTTTAAAATTCAAGAAAATTTGAAATTCAAGCATTAAATACCCCCTTCTTCAGTGGATCTCACAATGTATTTATTTTCCTTCTACTGTACTACTTTCATTTGATCTTTAAGTTTCAAACAATTCAAACTTGAAGAATACTCAAAATCAAATCCTTAATTGTTCTTAGACTATTAGTAGGTAATATTACTATCACATTTTACCTATTTGAGTTTTATGAAGATGTATTTTTTCCTTAGAATATGCTTTACTGGGCCGGAGGGTTAGCTCAGTGGTTCCGGTGCCTGCCTCGCAAGCGCAAGGTCCTGAGTTTGATCCCCGGTAACCACATAGAATGCTGGGCGTGGAGACACGCCCACCAACAATCAACACCGCATACCACAATGCTGGACATGGTGGCTCACGCCTGTAATCCCAGCACTCGGGAGGCAGAGACAGGAGGATTGCTGAGTTCGTGGTAGCTTGCCTGGGCACCATAGTGAGCTCAGGGCCAGCCTGAACTACAAAGCGACACCCTGTCTCAAAAAAGCAAAAAAAAAAAAAAAAAAGAATATGCTTTACTTTAGTGAATGCTCACTGAAAAAAAATGTGTTTTTTTTCCTGCTGTTTGGAATATTCTGTAATGGAAAACTGGATCTAATTGAATCAGTTAACATTTAACATTCTATATGCTTAGTTTCAGTATTTTATGTCATTAATTTTATGATTCCTCAATCTGCCAATTTTTGAGGGAAGGTTATTAAACTATTCAAATCTAATTTTGGGTTGTCCATTTTTATTTTCAACTCTACCAGTTTTTTGCTTACTTTGAAGCTGTGCTATGTTTTATTGAAAGACTCCTTCCTTAACCATTACAAAATGAGCTTTTTAAGTTGTTATTAATATAACCATTCTACCTTTACTTAATGATCTTATTTTATTTTTATATTGGTTTCCAGTTATGGTTTTAAGTTGGATTTCTTTATGATATTATATATTTGAGCCTTCACTTTTGTTGACCAAATCTGAAATTACTGACTTTAATTGAATTCATAAACCATTAAGATTTAGTTTATTAGTGTAGTTGTTCATAAATGTATACATATTGACATTTATCTGTCTTTTTTCCTGTTGTCCTGTTTCCTTTTATATTAGTTTAATATTTTTAGGATTCTATATCATCTGTACTACATTATTAACAATTCCTCAACTTTTCTAATGATTGCTTTGAGATTTATAATATGTACATTTGGTTTGTCATAATGTAACTTCAAATAATATTGTATCAACTCACATATTATTGTTAGAATTCTCTCCCTGTGTTTGTGCTATTGCTATCATAAGATTTATTTCTCTCTATTTATTATAAATAGTACAATTTTAAAATTAATGTCCATTAGACAAGTATCCTATAAAATGATTTTTAATAAGTTAAAAACATTTGTTTCTTACATTTATTACTGTCACTGTTTTTATTTCCTTTTTTTTTTTTTTTTTTGCTTTTTGAGACAGGGTGTCGCTTTGTAGTTCAGGCTGGCCCTGAGCTCACTATGGTGCCCAGGCAAGCTGCCGCGAACTCAGCAATCCTCCTGTCTCTGCCTCCTGAGTGCTGGGATGACAGGCGTGAGCCACCACATCCGGCATTGTGGTATGCGGTGTTGATTGTTGGTGGGCATGTCTCCACACCCAGCATTCTATGTGGTTTCCGGGGATCGAACTCAGGGCCTTGCGCTTGCGAGGCAGGTGCTGGAACCACTGAGCTAACCCTCCGGCCCCTGTTTTTATTTCCTTTTTATAGATTCCTATTTCTATTTGATGCTATTTTCCTTTTGTGTGACGATTTTTTATTTATTTATTATTATTATTATTTTGAGACAGGGTCGTGCTTTATAGTTCAGGCTGGCTCTGAGCTCACTATGTAGCCCAGGCAAGCCTCGAACTCAGCAATCTGCCTGTCTCTGCCTCCCGAGTGCTGGGATTACAGGCGTGAGCCACCACACCTGGCACTGTGGTATGTGGTATTGATTGCTGGTGGGCTTGAGTGCCCAGCATTGTATGTGGTTACCGGGGATCGAACTCAGGACCTTGTGCTTGTGAGGCAGGCGCCGGAACCACTGAGCTAATCTCCGGCCCTGTGTGAAGATTTTTAAAATATTTTCTATATTGTTGGTGATAGATTCTCTTGACCTTTTTATGTCTCAGGTACTTGTTTTATTTTGTTTTTTTTGAAATGTATTTTTCAAAAGATAGGATTTCATAGGATTTATGAAGTTTTTTGCTGTTTTTGAACTTTAAAAGAACCACTCATTTTTTTCTCCATGCATTATTCTTGATGAGAAATCTGATGCTATTCTTTCTTTCACTGTATGTAACTTGGCTTTTCTCTGCTTTTAAGGTTTTTGCTTGTCACTGCTTTTCAACAGTTTCATTTTTATGTTCTTTAGTAACCTTTTCTTCAAACAACACTTAGTATTGTTTTGTTTTACTTGAGTTTGCTGAACACTTTAGTCTGTGGGTTTATAGTTTGCGTTAAACTTTTGAAAATGCTGGTTATTATCTCTTCACATGTATCCTGTGTTTTTTACGTTTCTGAAATTTTTTCCTTGGCCTTGGTGGTGACTTCATATGCAACTGCACGTTACAGTTTAACAAAAAACTTCAGGAGCATCCCTATGCCTGTCTGGGAGCTTTCTCTCCGTGAAGCCCTTTAAGCCTGTTACCTTCCCCCAGGAATCCAGCCATTCTGCCTTTCTGTGTCTGAACTGTCTCTCAAGTCTGCCTGGCTGCTGAGCTGAGTTAGACTTGCTCATCAACCCCCACCCCATATACAAGGTAGGCTATGAGAATGGGAAAAGTAAGAATCAGGATATATCATGTACAGATACAAATTCTCAGTGATGCGTGTGACCATAATGTACACCTAAAATGTACCAATGAACTATTTATTAAAGAAAATTTATTAAAGAAAAAAAAACTTGCCTCAGATCCTTCTAGGGAGTGAGCTGGTCCAAGGATAGTGCTTATCTTAATTGCTTCCTTTCTCCCAAGAATTACTGTTCTTTGTTGTTGTGAGCCAGTATCAAAAATACCGAAGTAATTTTTTTCTTGTAGTTTATCATGTTTTAAATTGGTTAGAGTAAAAAAGGAAAACTCATCTCCATTACTGCATAATGCACAGTAGAATTTTGAGCCTTGTTTCAAAATGGTAAGTCGTATTTTACAGAGAGATTTTTTTTTTAATTTAGTGATGGTTATAAGTGAGACAAAATCATCAGTTTCTGCATTTTATATGGTATAATAACATAATTGTCAATATGGTGTGAGTGTGAAAAAACTGGAGTATAATTTGTTTTAGGCAGTTATGTTTATTTAGATGCACTGGTCAAACAGTAAATGCATGCATCATAAGAAGTTTTACTGTGAAAACGTAAAGATCACTATGTTGACTCTAATGCTTAATACTGCGCTTACCCAGCCCTGATTAACTACAATATAGCAATGTAAAATTTAGGGATGGTAGTTTTTTACATCTGGCTTCTACAGTTAGGATTCATAGTGCTTTAGGATAGTTCCACTCAACCATTTTACTCAAAATGAGTAAATTGTACACCACGTAGAAGTCTATGCCCCTTTTATTATCAGAAAATGTAAAAAATGACTCTCGGGCACAGTATGAAGGAGTACTTGGGTTTAGTATCTCAACTTACACTCTCAGGAGGAGGCACATGAGAGCCCCCAATCATTTCTCTTAAGAACACGGAGCATATTTGAGTATGTTAAGATCTTTTTTATTGGTTTAAATATAAAAATTTTCATTATCACTGAATGTACATTTTAGTACCTCTATGAGGAGCATACTATGAGACAGAATGACTGTCTTTGATGACAATTCTTTCATTCCCTTCTAAAAACTGATGTTATAAACAAAATGTCACTGCTTTCTTTTTGTTTCTCATACCTCTTCTCATGTAATTTATGGTTATAGCTAATTCTTAAGCCCTACTCTTTTAATACACAGGGAATATTGTTCTATTCTCATTCAAATTGATCTCCCAATACTAGACCATAGTAATAAGTTTGTCATCTGGGTATGGACTATATTAAGCTTTGTACTATGAAAAAATTGAATTATGATTGAAAAAATATTTCTATAAACCTAGGTTTAAATATATAGCCAATGTTTCCCTTTAAGCAAATGATGAACCCCTCTTAAGTATTAAAAATGAGGATTTTTCTACTGAAGCAGTTGATTTATCTGTTTACAGTTGATTTCATAGCTATCTGCTAAGTTATCAGATATCTTTTCTATTTTTTTTCCAGTACTGGAGATCAAACTCAGGACCTTGTGCTTGCTAGGTAGGTGCAGAGCTCCACTGAGCTAAACGCCAGCCCAGTATCAGATATCTTAAAGCATTTGATTTTTCCAACGAAATGTTACAGAAAATTTGAAGTGTACGGAAAAGCTGAATGAGTTTCTCTGAGAATACTTCATATTTAATACCTAGATGTTGTAATTAAAATTACACTAAGTATTCTGTGTATGTTTACATTCATTTATCATGCTTTTTCTGTAATGCAATTCTAAGAAAACAACAAAACTCACATACTGAAGGTTTAAGCTTTCAATGTTTTATTACACTACAATACATAGTTTCTTTAAAATAATACATTTTGTAGCCTTAGGAAAATGGTAATAAGGTAATAATAATAGCATTGCAAGTCCTAAGCTATCTAAAAAACTGTAAAGCACATTCTTTTGACAATGGTTTCCTTCCTGAGTATGCTTATTTAATGACTATTAGATTTCTTCTTTCTGTCTCTACTTTAATCTTTATTTTTCTGATCAAATTCCTGAAACAGTCCTTGGATTGGAAAGTCATCATTTCATTCCTCTGCTCTGGTTTCTCACCTCTGCCAAGAGACTGAGTTGGATGATGATTAGTGGCTTTTCCAAGCTTGGATTTCTCTGCCTTGTGTTCTTCTCCTCATGATTAATCAAGGGAATCAGACCCTGCTTTATGGAAGCAAGTAAATGGAGCTGTCTCAAGTGACTGGTTTTTAAAAAAGTATTTATTCATACTTTACTCTATGGGGGATAGTGTGAGCTACCAGTTTTCTCCTAATAAAAATTTTGTTAAGAACTGCATACTCAATATATCTCTTTCACCAAAATAGCCACTTTTCTGCAGCTTTATTTTATGTACATTTCCTTTTCTACTTTTTTTTTTCTCAAAGTAGGTACCTTTTTTAGAGCGATGTGAAAGGATTTACACTGTAGATTATAAAACAGTAATATGAACAAGTATCCTAGTAAGTGGCTTTTCATTCTTCACTTTAAGGCCTTTGATTGTCTGGGAGCCATGTGTGCTATGCAGAATATTCAGACATAAAAAGACTAACTTTTTCAGTGTTGTTTTCTTTTTGGGACAGGGTCTCACTTTGTAGTGTAAGCTGGCCCTGAGCTCACTATATAGCCCAGGCAAGCCTTGAATTTAACAGTCCTCCTGTCTCTGCCTCCCGAGTGCTGGGATTACAGGTGTGAGCCACCACGCCCGGCACTGTGGTATGTGGTACTGATTGCTGGTGGGCCTGAGTCTCCACGCCCAGCATTGTATGTAGTTATCAGGGATTGAACTCAGGACCTTGTGCTTGTGAGGCAGGCGCTGGAACCACTGAGCTAAATCTCCGGCCCCTTCAGTTTGTTTTTAGTTCAACTCTAGATGTTTCTACCTTGACATTGTGGGGGTTAGATTTCAAAAGAAGCAAAGAACCATATGGGAAAACAAGTTGATTGGCAGGTTATTGTGTATTTATGTCACAGTGTCCTAGTGCCGTCTGCAGACAGCAGTGCCCGAGAAGCCGCTCCTTCCTGCTCTCTGCTTTGCTGTGTTGATCCATAGGTTATTCATTTTACCTCAAGGCTTATATAGGTTTTAGGTAGAAAAATAAATACATTTCAGTAAAGGTGTATACAATGTTTCTAAATAATAGGGAATATTCCTAACATGCTGATGGTGAATAGTAAATGAAGTCATGGGATAATTATTATAAGAAATACCACATATGTGATGCTGTTGCGCCATTTGTCTTGTACACAGGCTCATGAGTAGTGCCTTGCACCAGAAATAAATTAAATCTATATTTATTTCACTTCATGTCCATTTTACTTAATGTTGGACAAGATTCACAGGTAGAAATACCACACTAGGCTCTATCTTGACCATGTACTCTAGACTGGAATGTGTTGGATTTTATATTATAAACAATTTTTTTGTGGTCTTAGCCATAGAATTCCAGACCTTGTACATGCTAGGCATTCATTCTACCACTGAGTTACATGTCCAGCCGCTCAAATCTGCTGTGTATTGTTATTAAAATTTTGTGTTGCACCAAAAATGTGGAAGATCAAAATCAACAATCTGTGAAATCTCTGTTGCTTCCTCATATCAGGAAGAAAACTCACTGTGATTGCAGTTAGGCCATAGAAGAGCATTTGCAGCTGTGCCTCAGTATACAGAAAGTTACCAGGGGGACAGGAGAGAACTGTCTCTCTTACAAGGTAAAAACTGATCATTGGAGTCATATTGAGAAGGTTCTGGAGAAAACATGACCTGTGACTCAGAGGTGACATCCCTGCTCTTCAGATAGGAGATGGTCTAGTGCTTTGAAATGATGGATGGCTGAATTTTTAGGTTATGCATTTTAATATCATCTACTGAACAGGAACCTGTCACCTAGAAGAGCAAGATGAAATCAGGATTACCAGAGCTACAGAACTGTTTTCCTTCCTGTCTTTAGGCATAGTACTCTTTTTTTTAATTGAATTCTTTATTGGTACAATTTATATACATCTCAAAATCACGTATAATATTGGGGAATTTGTACCAGTATATGACACAAGTTAATTCTCATTTTTACCCCTATCCTTACCCACCTACACCTCCTCACCCCCTTTATACATGCTCTTTTATTTTCTTTCTGTATCATATTTATTCCTTCCCCTCATCACATTCCCACACCAAGTTTCCTATGGAAATTTCCCACTCTATAAAAGCTGTCATACTTTCTAGAGCCCATTTGCATTTACAGGAGCTCATATCAAAGAAAAGATCCAGTATTTGCCTATCTGTGATCTATTGATTTCACTTTTTAGTGTGTCCTCCAGGTGTATCCATTTGCACCTAAATGGATTGATCTTGTCATTCGTTATGGCAGAGTAATACTCCATTAAAAACCCCACATCTTTATCCACTCTCCAGTTGATGGACATTTGGGTTGTTTCCAAGATTGAGCTATCATGAACAGAGCTGCTATGAACAAGGGTATACATCTGCCTTTCCAATGTGATTTTTTAAATTCTTTTGGGTATATTCCTAGCAGGGAGATATCTAGGTCAAATGGGACCCCTAGTCCTAGCTTTCTGAGAAATCTCCACACAGATCTCCACAATGGTTGCACAAGTCTGCAATCTCACCAACAGTGGAGAAGGGTTCCTTTCTCCCCACAGCCACTAGGCATAGTACTCTTATTGGTATTAACTCTTGGGAGTTTGACTCTGAGAAATATATCTGGAGTTGAAGTATGGCAAATAAATGGAACCATTTTGATGTATATATAGAGACAAGATGTATACATAGCATATATATTGTATATGCAGATTGTATCTATATATAAACTATGCCTTCTCTTTGAGGTTGCTGTTTTTTTCTTTTTCAAAATTAGATCCTATAATGGAATCTTCTGATTATAACCATTCAGTAGCTTAGAAGAGTCTAAACATCTTAACATGACTCAGACCTTGAACCATCTGGCCCTGGTTTACCTGTGTACACTAGCTTGTATCATTCTCCCTTTTGCACACCACTCACTAATGTCATTATAACTTATTTTTGTTCTTTGAAGTGTGGTCCTTCCTTAGGAATTTCTGCATTGGTTATTTTCTCTGTCTTCTCAATCTTAACTCACATTTTAGGTTCTCTGATTACTATTTCCATTGGCTAAATTGCTATTCCTCTGCTTTCATCTTCATGTCTTTGTGATATGTAGAATAGTTTCATTTATGTGTTCACTGTTTTCTAGTCTGAGTATCCCACTATGATGGCAGCTGGTTGAGAGCAGATTCGCCCTGAGCTCTTGGTGCTTGGATAGTACCTGTCCCATGGTCAGCACTTGCCATATGATGTTTCCTGGAATAGCACTGCTGCACGTGGTGTTTCAGTGACTCTCATGTCAATATTCAGAGCTGCCAATCTAGAGAGTCATGCAATTATTTTCAACAAAGGGGTATTATTAGATGTTTATTTGCAATTGGCCTGAGAATGTTTCATAATGTTCATAAAATTGATAAGTGGCAGCCTTGTGGTGTATCATTGTACATACCACTGGGCTGAAATTGTGTTTCTATTCATATGAATACTGTTAACTGGGAAGCCTGTGTTTCCCTGTCTGTGCACTAGAAGTGACGGTAACTCATGGGATTGTTACAAGGACTAAAGGAGCTGCTTGTACTTAAAATTTCGAGAAGAGTCCTGAACACAGTGCCTGACACATGAAGGGACTTTATAAACTCTGTACACAAAATTTTGTTGTTTTTGCTGCACATAAACCTTCTGTGTCATTTAGGCCAGAGAAGTAATAATATAGACAAAAATAGTAGGTTAATAAGGCATTGAAATCTTTATTTATTCTATTTAAGTGTTCGTAATGAAGTAATAAAAAATCCACAATCTATTATGAGGGTAAAGCTTAGCTCAATAACATTTTTTGCCATTTTAAAATTTGCTTTGCACTGATAAACTTTATTAAAATGTTAGTAGTGTATATTTGACCATAATTCTTTTAGAAATCAAAATTCTGGCAACTGTTTTCATTTCTTAATTTTTTTTGCCAGGTAAATGTTTTAAATATTATAACTGCATGGATTAAAATTTTAATTAGAGCTGTTCATATTTTCCCAGTTCATATTTAATTAAGAACAACAGCATCAATTAAATATGTACTGCCTAGTAATATATGTGGATACTAAGCGTGAAGAGTACGACTGATGTGAAGTGTAAGGAAGACGGGGTCATCAGGTGAGCAGGAGTGACTAGGCGGCATGCCTTTCTCTTTGCAAACACTGCTAGGACAATGTAAAGACTAGTCCTATACAGATAATTTGTCTAATTCTAGCATATAACCACTTCTGACAATAGCTACAAAGAATGGCTCAAGAATTTCTCTGAGGACAATAAGTGTACAGTGTTGGCTAGGACTCAGAGGCCAGAGAAAGGAGCATATGCATTCTCAACATCTCTGGGGACCATTGGTCCCTGGCAAAAAGTCCCTTCCTTTCACCCCTTTCCTAGAGGTGACTCACAGCTATACTTCTCAGTAGAGCCAGCCCTCCACAGCCTCTGGATCAACTGCTTTGTGCATTATATCCCTGCTTTCCTCAGCGAATACAAGAGGCCCCCAACTACCCACTGCTCACCTGCAGACAGTTCCACACATCCCTGAGTCTGACTTTTCCCCTCCAAGCTCCGTGCCCTGCACTTTACTCTGAGTCCCTGTGGAGCTTGAGGTCTTTATTACCAAAATATTTCAGACCTCCAGTTCTTTTTAGGTATTCTATTTCTAGTCTTCCCCTGTTCAAATGGAAACTCAATTCTCTTTTGGGTGTTCTGCTCTTACAACTCTTGCAAATGGTGAATTCTCTGCCCATTCTCAGAGCCTAAAAGTAAGTTACATTTCTTGGCTGCCATTGTCATTTTTTATTCCATGGAGTACTTAAGTAGTCTTGCCCAGACTCCAGTGACTGTTTTGAAATAGATACAGATTCTGGTCATTTCTAACCAAACCCACTTTACCATTCTGAAACCGCCATCACCTCTCATGTGGGTTGCTGTAACACTGCTTAATGCTTCCTTTACTTCTGTTCTCACCCTCCTCTGGTTCAATTTTTATAGAGCAGCCACACACTTCTTTGAGAACTAAACCAGTCACATCATTTCAAGTTTCAGGCCATCCTGGTTCCATGAAAGGACCCCTGAAGTCCTGCACAGGATATCTTTCCACTACCTATGTGAGCTCATCTTCTGTTCCACTGCCTATCTTTGCTTCTCTCTCTTTTGTACCCAAAACTTGCCAAGAGTGTGCTGACTCATGGCTTTGAAATGAGCTCTTTTCTCTACTGTGAAATTTCTTTTTCCAGAAATCTTCCTGTCTTTTGCTTCCTCTACATTTCTATGTCAAGTAGAAATAAAAAGTAGGAATCTTCTATCTTACATTCCTCAACCATCTTCTGATTTTTTCTTCAAAGCATTTGTCACAACTTCATATATTAAATGCTTACTTTTCTCCCTTCTCATACCCTGTTTGAAAGCTTCTGTACAACTCAGACTTCATTTAATGATTTTTTTTGTCTTGTTCACCTAAAATAATTTGTGATTCAGTGGATTGGTTTTCACTATTTGTTGAGTGAATGATTACATTATTTCACCAGTTTTTTTCTTCTTTAGTTAGAATAGGAGGGCTTCTTATTTCAATTAATGCATGTTCTGTGACCTGCAAATAAAGGAGTACCTATACCCACTAGCAGAAACGACAGAGGATGAGAAGAGAATTTGGCATAACAATATTATACCATCACATAAAGGTTTCTTGAAGCCTATTTGTTTTTTTTTTTTGAGACAGGGTCTTGCTTTGTAGTTCAGGCTGGCCCTGCGCTCACTATGTAGCCCAGGCAAGACTCGAACTCAGCAATCCTCCTGTTTCTGCCTCCCAGGTGCTGGGATTACAGGCATAAGCCACCACGCCCGGCACCGTGCTATGTGGTATTGATTGGTGGTGGGCGTGAGTCACCATGCCCAGCATTCTATGTGGTTACCGGGATCGAACTCAGGACCTTGTGCTTATGAGGCAGGCACCGGAACCACTGAGCTAAATCTCCGGCCCGAAGCCTATTTGTTAAAGTGTAGAATCTTAGACATGGAAGTGGTTCGAAGCAAGCAAAGATAAGGAAGAGACCATTGAACTTGTCCAAAAACAAAAAACTGATTAGGGCCAACAAAATTGAAGCTTAACTTTATTGTTCCCTTTCCAGATTTCCTTCATTCAGCAGTGACTATTTAATAAATTCATTTTCAGGGCCAGGGAGACAGATATTCTTCTTTATGGACCTTACAGTTTTGCATAGTAAAGAGATACAATTACTACGTGTCAATAGTATATTACAGTTAAGTGCATATATTCTTGTGCTGTGTTTCTGGAGGTGGAGATGGTATTTGAAAGGTGCCTGTGTTATGACAAGAAACCAACTCAAACTGAAGGTAAAGTGAGTCTCTGGCAAGCTGTAGTCATGAAACTGTGGAGTTCTGAGTGATGAGAGACTTAGCAAGAGAAAGAAGTGATACATTCTAGCAAAAGGTTATAGGCCTAGCTCCTGATGCTAGAGGAGCGGAGCCCTCACCCTCAGTGGAGATAACAAGTTCTCCATGTCCTTTGACAGTGACAGGCCCCTGCTCTGATACAGTGCTTTACGACAAGCACGTAAAGCACGCCCATCATTGACAATTGTATAATTTTACATACAGTTTGTCTTTGAATAAAACGTTCTTTCGTCTGCTCTTTCAGTTTCAGGTATAAATTTATTTTTAGCTGAAGAGTTGAGCCGCAATCTCCTCATTTCTATTAATGGGCTTGTTTTCATCTCTTTCAAAGTCCCCATTCTCTGACCGTCTGTTTCTTTGTAGCTCATCCTTTCTCGTGGAGCTAGCTTCCTATTTTTATTGCTGAGTCATGCAATCAGGCTTAATTGTTCCTTGCTCCAGCTGGTTATGTCCTTTTGGAGAAAAAAAATCTGCTACAGGTGCATTTTATAAAATTAGGAAAATATGAGTGCCTAAGTATGGACACAGATCTTAATGGTGAATTCTGAAATAATAAAAGATGATTAGCACCTTTCATCTTTCATCATGATGACCAGTAGTTTTTGAAGCATGTACTTCATTCTTCCCACAGACTGACCCATACCTCTCTGAAAACCTCTAAAAATTCTTTTCACATGGGTTTAATTTGTTGCTTAATTATTTCTCTTCTCTTCAAAAATTTATGATCCATTCAAAATTGAGTCACTGTTTTAAAAGGAAATGTGGTATGATACAAAAATGGAACCAAACTAAATGATTGAGATGTTTTAGAACTAATGATAAATGTTTCTTTTATCCCTCATCTTTTCTCCTGTGGTGGGGCTCAAAGCCCAGGCTTTGCACCCACTAGCCAAGTGCACTACCACAGCATGACACTCTAGGCCATGATAAGTCATTTAAATTCACTTTGGTTATTGGTGAAAAGCTACATTTTCAAATAAATTAGTTGTTTGAAACTTGAAAGACATCTAAGAACAAGACATACCAGTGTTCCCCTATATAAATACTTAAGAAAAATATACATTTGATATGAATACACAGATTCTGGATAGTTTTGGTTTATACTTTTGAAAGGAAGAAAATACTCCATTGTGTTCTAAAATGTTCTCAGTTGGTGAATTTCACTAACCAGTAGGTGAAGTCTAAAGTATTAGTAAAATCCCCTTATTTTTTCCTAAATAATACATTTTCATATCTGTTCACCAACTCAAAGATTCAAATTGTTAGATCCATTGTATTAAGTCCAAGGTCTATACTTAGGTAGTTTGAACTTACTTTCAGAAAACTCATTTGTTAAACATTTATATCTCTCTTTATAGTAGCCATATAAATAAACCAAGTTCTATAAATATTTTTCTCAATACCACATCTTATAAATTTCACTTAGAGACTCACATGTTTGGAAAACAGAGGGAAAACTTGAGCAGCTACAGATTATGCTTATGGTTTCTATTCATGGTAATACATTATATACATAATAACTATGAAGGTAAATATTGTTTATTCCTTTTACAGTAAGGAAATTTGAATTCTGAGAAACTAAGATACTTGAATGTCATAGGAAATTAGAGGACATGTCCTCTGAAATTAAAATAGTTGATTCATTTGTATATAATGCCACTGAATTGGAGTCTTCATCTTCCAAGCTTCACAATGATTTAGGATCTTTTCCTTGCTAGTGAGAATACTACAGAAAATTAGCATCTAATTCGATGTGATTAACATGAGGTGAAATAAGGCAAACGTGAAGGATCTGGGAACTTCTATTTTGAGCTTTGTCACTATCTTATTAAATGAGCTCAGAAAAGCATTTAACCTTTGGAATCCAGACTTTCCTCTTCTGGCGGGGGGGGGGAGGGGGGGAGAAGTAGAGCAATTGTGAGGTTTATCTAACAAGGATTTTCTAAAGATTAAACAATATGAGTTTCATGTTCCTGGAATAAAGTTGCTAAAAGCCAGAGCTCTTGGAATAAATCATTATCACGAACTCCAATCACACTTGGAGATTGGAGAAGTGTTTCCTAGTCACAAAGGAAATAAACACATTTATACTTCCCCCAGTGTCTCTCCTCAACATAAATCACTGTTCTGGTTTGAGAAGGAAGTTGTTGAAAAATAGGTTTGTCTCTAGACTGTCACACTAATTTACTCTGTGACCTTAATAAAATAATGTAAACTGTGAATATGGAGTTTCTGTCATCTGATAGTCAAGGGATTAGGGCAGGTGTATTGTTTAAGCATAGCTGGGATTGATATATCCCAAACTTCTGGAATCCATAAAAGATACACAGTATGATAGGTTGAATGCATGAAAAGATCATCAAACTGTTTTCATTTACTTTGTTATATGGGATACTATAGATTTGCCAGGTGGAGAAACTAGAGATCTATGTAGGACCAAAGGTATGGGAAGAAAGTACGACTGAATTAATGGTTTTCTTTTTCTTTTTAGTACTGAGGATCCAATTAAGCACCTTGTGCTTGCCAGGCAGGCACTGCACTACTGAGCTACATTCCCTGAGCTAATGGTTTTCTGTCACTGTGCTCAAATGTAAGAGGTTACCTATTAGCATTTTAGTAACATTTGCTCAGTATTTTCTATTTCTGATCCTTTTACTGAAACCCTAATTTATATAGCAGAAATGGCCTTGATATAATAATCCTTATATATATATTTCTCACACAGCCTAGTACCTTCATGCTTTCTGTATTTGTTTTTTGATACTTACAGGGGAATGTAAAATACTTCTGTTTTGAGAGAATTTTAAATTTGCAGAACCTTTTCAATAATACACAAAGTGCTTATATGACTAAATCAATTTCTGGGGATGCTATTGTCTTATAGTCAAATGTTTTATTAAGTTTGTTCTTTCCTGATGTTTTTCGTGATTAGGCTTTAAAAAATAGACTGCCTCTGAAGGGAAATGGCCATCTAATTACATGTTATCAGGTAAACCTACATCAATGTGCCTTATCACTGATTAGGCCTTTATCTGTTAATTAAGATGGTATTCAGTAGGTTTCTTCACTGTAAAGTTACTTCTTTTCCCTCTCTGTTAAAAGCATGTTACTAAGTACAGTCAATATTCAAAGGGCAAGAAATAAATGTATTCCACCTAGAAGGAGAAATATCAAACAATTTATACTATGAGTTAAAGTTATCACACTGTATGTATTTTGAAAGAAGCACTGTTGGATTTGCAAAAAATCCAATTTTTCCAAAGAGTGTGATCTACTAATTCCCAATTCCTTGGAGAACTTGCTGGCCAAAAATGATATTCTGTCTCTCATATTTTAATAGCAATTTTTCTATTTCTGTCATTTTCTCCTGTTATCACTTGAAATTATTACATAAAGGAAATTTGCTGCTTATTGATTCATTACATCAATATGAATTCATAAAGAATAACAATTAGTATTTTTATTGAGTTTTAAACCAAAACTACTCTCATTTATTGTGTTACTCATATTTCCAACTTTGTCACCTTTTCGGTTGGTTCTTGGTTGAGCACACGATTCCTGCTCAGCATTTCCTTAGTGTTTGGCACTGTACAGTGCTTCTTGCCTCCCATGTGTTATCTCTTTCCCAGTCCTTGAATCTCTAGTTTCTGCATTGTTTTTATTGTGCAGTGATATTTAGAAGCTGAGACTTGGTTCAAGTATATTGAGGCATCACTGAGCAGACAAGTGGGAGAGGTTTTAATTCAGGTTCATCTTTATGTGTAGAACACTTCTTAAAAAGCTTGGCTTCTACTTCCTTTTCCTTCCTTCCATTTTACTTGAAGACTTTGATAAGACTGATTAAGATTTGCTACTATTTTTCTCCCACTTTCCGGCCATGTAAGTGGTAAAATTATTATTATTATTATTATTTTTTTGCTTTTTGAGACAGGGTCTTGCTTTGTAGTTCAGACTGGCCCTGAGCTCACTATGGTGCCCAGGCAAGCCGCCGCGAACCCAGCAATCCTCCTGTCTCTGCCTCCCGAGTGCTGGGATGACAGGCGTGAGCCACCACGTCCGGCATTGTAGTATGCGGTGTTGATTGTTGGTGGGCGCCAGCATTATATGTGGTTACCGGGGATCGAACTCAAGACCTTGTGCTTGTGAGGCAGGCGCCGGAACCACTGAGCTAACCCTCCAGCCCGGTAAAATTATTTTAAAAAACAAATACTAGTCCTATTTATTTCAGTTATGAGTATGGCCACATGGTGCATCCATTTACTTATAAATGTCTCAAGTTTATCTTTATGGCTTTGTAGTACTCCATTTTATAAAAAAATTCCCACATTTTCTCTATCCACTCACCAGTTGATGGGCTTTTGAGCTGTTTCCAAGACTTAGCTATTACAAACAGATCTGCTATGAACATGGGTGTGCATATGTTGCTGTGATATGATGGTTTTAATTCTTTTGAGAATATACCCAGCAGGGAAATGGTGGAGTCAAGTGGGGCCTCTAATCCTAGCTTTATGAGAATTTCCATCACTGTAGGCTGGTCTCTGTTCTCTCAATATCAACACCATTTACTCATGCATTTCAGTTAAACTTTCTCTGCAGGTCACTCATCCAATTACTATGTTACATTAGTTTAACTTCTTAATATAATCTATGTTCCCTCTTTTCTTTTTCTTTTGATGTTTTTCTGGCTCAGGATTTTATGGCCTCATACTGAATAAATTTTATC
>PVIC010037785.1:0-17927 GCA_004025085.1 Thryonomys swinderianus | reverse complement strand
AAAAAAAAAAAAAGCAGCTCGAAGTGGTGGTATATGCCTGTGTCTGAGCACTCAGAGTACAGAGGTAGCAGGCCTGAGTTCAAGGCTAGCCTGGGCTAAATAGCAAGTTCAAGACCAGCCTGAAGCAACCTAGCCCCAAATCTTGACTCTCTGTGAGGCTGAGGCAGGAGCACTGAAAGTTTGAGCCTAGCCTTGGCATTTAGTGAGAATTAGTCTCAGAACTAAAGGCAAAACTGAGAAGGTAGCACACTGCAAGAGCTCTGGGTTCTATCCCAAGTATTACGCACATGCACACGCACATGCAAACACATGTGCATGTGCACACAAACACCTAAGATTAAAAAGTCTACAGTGATCATCCCAAGATACCCTAGTGTGAGATGCTTGTATTCATCCTCTGTATTTCATCCCTCTTTTAATGTTCTTGTAATATGATTTTCCTCCACAGGTTCTGTCAGTGGTTCCGGTTTATAACAAGTAAGTGGCCGGTAAGCACCTCTCTGCAGTTGTCAGCACAGAGCGGGAAGCTCGCTCACAGGTGCTGGCTCACGCGTTAGGAAGGCAGCTGGGGCTCGGTGTTTAGGGCCCCGGGTCCTGTGTGGGCTGTGCTGGGGAGGAGATGTATGTACAGATCCCAAGGGGGTGGGAAATTTGTGAAGGAAACCGAAGGACAAAGAGACAGTGATTGGAGGCGGAGGGCAGTGATACGTTCCATCTGTGTGTGGCAACGTGACTGCGTCTGTCCCACCGACCTGTTAGCACCTTTCCTTCTCTTTTACCTTCCTCCTTGTTACACATAGTTCACTCTTACTGTCTTCCCCTGTCTTTTTGCAGTAGTGGGGTCTAGGTCCAAGGTCCTGACCCGAAGTCTCATGTAAAAAATATTCTAAGAACAAAGGAGGTATTTGAATAATGAATCATTCCCAGTAGTCTATAATAAACCAGCTCTTTGGGGAAGGAAAGGCAAGTCCATGACTTGTGTTTGTGGGTTTCCATGTTATAAAACAGAAGTTGAATATCTGTATCCAGCATGCTTGGGACCAGATGTTTAAGAGTCCAGAGTTCTTTCATTTAAAAAAAAAAATCTGCATAGACTTTACCAGTTGAATACCTCTAACTCAAAAATCTGATGCAGTCTGAAATCAAAAACATTTTGAGTGACAACACAATGCTCAAACGTTTGGATTTTGGACCAGTTTATATTTTGGCTTTTCAGATTAGGGATGCTCAGCCTGTCCTCCCACTATGGCTGATTTCAAGCTTCCAAGCAGCTCACAGACCTCTGTGTATTTTGCAGGTGCCTCTCATGGGCCTCTTGAAACTAACAGTGCTGACATACAGCTGGCTCTGTCCCTCCACTGGAGCTGTCTTTTTCCCTTATAATGATTTTAAAAGTAGGTGATAAAGTGTTGGAGATTTAGCTCAGTGGTTCCAGTGCCTGCCTCCCAAGCGCAAGGCCTTGAGTTCGATCCCCGGTAACCACATATAATGCTGGGTGTGGTGATTCACCCCATCAGCAATCAATACCACATACCACAGTGCCAGGCCTGGTGGCTCAGGCCTGTAATCTCAGCACTTGGGAGGCAGAGGCAGGAGGATTGCTGAGTTCGAGCCTTGCCTGGGCTCCATAGTGAGCTCAGAGCCAGCCTGAACTACAAAGCGAGACCCTGTCTCAAAAAAAAGGAGGTGATAAAATGCTGTTTTTGGGTTCTGATATTTTATAATTACACGAGGGTAACTATGTTTTATAAACACTAGTTTTATAATGAAGTAGTTGTTTATTTTAGTAAAGTAAAGCATTTTCTATGCTTTGGACAGCCCCGGCTTCATAATGGGATTAGATATATTTTGGTTAAGTGTTCTCCACAGTTAGCTTTTACTCCATACAATTCTGAGCTAGGACTAGGGTGGCACTTGGTGGCAGAGTCTTGCCTGCCTGGTATGTGTGCCAGGCCTTGAGTCCAATCCCAGCACTGCAAAAAATCAAACCAAACCCAGTCAAACCAAAACAAACCCCAGAAACAATGCAACTAAAAACCCAAAGAATACCCAAGACAAAGGAAAAGACTACCCTGAAGTAAACATTTGTACAACTCCATTCCCAGTTTGGATTGGCTTTTCACTCACCGGATTCCCAGAAGTAGAATGACTGAGTGAAAAGTTACAAATATTTCAATAGCTTCTGAAATGTTTTGCAAAATAAAATTGTTAGAGGTTGACAGTTTACTGAGTAGCATTTTTCTAAGCTGTGACTGAAAATCCAAGAGGAATGGCATTTAAATGACAGTGACCACAGAGCCACATACATACACACCGGGAATCTCAAGCCTTCCCTGGTAACTGATGCTGAACCTCAAGGAAGCTGGGCTGAGAGGTTAACCCAGCCCTCTGCCCACAGGAGCTGGGCTCATGCTGCCCCCTAGTGCGGGGCTTCAAAGTCACAGCCTCCCGCAAGGGCTGTGTCCTGTGGCCTCAGGCAGAGAAAACCTGCTGGAGCAGGAAGGGGAGCGCCCCCCCCCCCCCATGCTGAGCACTCAGTGCTGTTCAGTAGGCTCGGGGAGCTCTCAGTGCACAGCTCAGGTGCTTCTGCAGCGCAAGCCCCATTCCCAATGCAGGAGGAGGGGAGCAAGTGGGGGGGGAGGGGGAGGGAGAGGGAGAGTGTATGTGTGTGTGTACACGTGTGCTCAGGTCGCTTGTGTCTCTTGCTATCAGAGTGTGGAGCGAGTGACGCTGCTCCGTCATCCTGGGACCCGGGCAGGGGACATGTGAGCTTCGGCCTCTAGCCCTCTCCTTCCCGACAGGAGAAACTTGGCCCTGGGCCCCGCGGCTCAGCCTGCGCGCAGTTCTCTGCTGCGGGGTGTCCCGACGCGGGGCAGCCACTGTGGAATCCTGTCCCGAGGGGGCTAAGGCTGAAGGCCCCTGGCGGGGCGGGAGGGAGCCGGGGTGCGAGCCGGGCTGGCCGTCCCCGCCAGACCGCGGGGCCCTGAGGAATCAGGACGTTTCGATTGCAAATTGTCCTCCACAGTGTTGTCTAAGTACACTCTGACTTCACCATTTTGGCGCTGTGAACATTTTCCTGGCCCGCCATCTGTATTCTTGCCTTGGAACCAAGTGTTCGGGGCGGCCTTGACACTTCTGCCTTCTTTTGGGGGTGGGGGCGCTTGTGCATACTTACGGGTAGAAATTCCTCTTGTCTTCAGTTTCACAGTTTATACCACAGTGATGAGTGCAGCCACCCCGGACCAGTACACGACCAGGATCAGACACCTGAGCTGAAGAAAGAGAGCGGAAGAGGATTTGCCCGGGGTGTGAAGGAACGGTGGTTTGCACAGGGGTGGCATGGCGTGGCGTGTGCTCATGTTTCTTAGAGCAGAGGGGGGTCCCCTTCAACTTTGTATGTGAGGATATTCTGAGAGGCGTTTGTTATAAGTTGCCATCATTAAGTAGCATTTTATTTGCAACCATTCGTATAAAACTACAATCTTCCAGCAACCCTGGTGCCTTAATAAGCTGTGCTATTCAGTAGTCTGTTGTCCCTCCTGTCCTGGTGACTTAATATCCATACGACTCCTGTGTCCTCACGGGGAGCCCCAGCCCCTTTGTAGCATCAAAAGACAAATTCCGAAGGCCAAGGGCACCGACGGAATTTCTGGCAGGCGCTGGGGAGCCCACAGGGAGGGGCAGGCCATCAGAGAAAAGCGGGAGTGTCCATCTTGCTATCCTTTGATCAGGCCCTGGGCAGCACCATTGTGTGGCAAGGGTCTGAGGAGTTTGCAGACCTGGCTGCTCACTCTGGGAACTTTATTCTCTGTACAGATTAAATTCATTTATTTTTTTTCTTTTAGGTGATTTTTTAAAAAATGAAATCCTTCAAGAGCTACACTTTAAAAATGAGACGAAATGGAAGCATCACATTGTCTTATGAACAAGACAGGCTCCTTCCTCAGGAGACCTTTCACCTGTGCCAAGCGCGGAGGCCCCCGTGGAGCATGTTTGGGGACATGGGTCACAGGCAGGGCCTTGTGCTTCCCTCCCTTCCTGGTTGCCTTGATCCTCATGACGTTTCCAGCCTGGCTTGAACAATTCACAGGTCTTTCGACTTAGACGTCAGGCCATGGATTTCGACTTTCTTATTATGAGCCTGTCATTCTGTCTGTGCTGATCCATGTGAACAGAGAGCCGGAGAGGCCTCTTTGTTCATTGTGAAGTGCCTCCGGATGAGCCAGTCAAACTTTCTTCTGGGGCAAGGAGTGTAGCTCCATCCATGATGGAGCACTGGCCTAGCACGCAACGTAGGGCAGTGATGGGGGAGGGAGACGAAAAGGCTTCTACTGAAAAAAGAAAAAAACGGGATGGAGAACTCTCATTGCACACAAGTGACCGTGGGTCATGTATTTGTGGCGGGATTCTCACTTTTTATGTGTCTGATGTAATTTTTAAAAGATTAACAATGGACCTTTTTTCTAAATAGATATTTTCTTACTGCTTTTTTTGAAAGTCATGTAAAAGCAAATCACTTCTTATTCTCACTTATTGTTTAATGAATGTCGAGAGAATTGTCAGCAAGGAGAATAAACCTTTCCAGGGGTCCGCGGTGTTGTGCCGTCTCCACTGTGTCTCCCCCTAGTGGTCCTGGGAGCTGCCCCAGAAGCAGCTGTCCTAGCTGCGATGCGAGGTGAGTTGTGTGCTATCTTTGAGAGTGTGATTTTATTTCACAGGCACGTGAGTGAAGATCCTTTGGGGATGAAGCTGAAGCATCACAGAGAAGTCCTGACGGGCTGTTGTTGTCCGTGTTCCGGCAGGAAGGGAGGGGGATACCGGGCGGAGCATCTCCGAGGCCCTCTGCTGCAGGCCTGCCCGCTGGCCCAGAAGCTTCCCCAGTGTTGGATGAACAGCATTCCGTTCCCACTATCCAGTGCCCCTTTCAATCGAATATTAAAAGTAGTTTACTTATGCCAGATATATCCTTGAGAGTGAGGCTAGAGATTTAATGTCTCATTCTCATCATGATCTCATCCAATACTGAGAATTTGCACCTGTGCGTGATATAGCTTGATTCTTATTTTTTTCCCATTTTCCTGCCTCCCTAAAAAATCTTTATTTTTAACCTAGTTTTATAAGTTTAACCAAGGTCATCTTAATATCTTCGGGAAACTTTAGTGTTTTAGATGTTGAATTATAACCAATGTAAATATCTTACAATAAAACTTCTTGGAGTTGTCACCGTAAGACTCTGGGAAACAATCCAGAAAGTCTCATTAGGGTATAAAACTGAAAAATTGCTTCAGGAAGGTATTTCTTTTTTCCTGTATGGGGGATCAAACTCAGGATCTGTGAGGCAAGCATGGTACCACTGAGCTAGATTCCTTGGCCTCCCAAGCTTGTTTTTTTTAATCCATAGAGGAGAGTCTTATTTAGATTTCCAGGCCCAAGGTGTCCCTACTTATTTATCATAAAAATTAGTCTAGATGACTTATGAGAAACATTGTAAGTTTTAAAGTTGTATGCTATCTTTGATCAAGGAAAAAATTCTTAAGTTATCACACACAGACAACAATAGGGATTGTACTTATAATACCAATTTTCGATATTAATTTGACAGCTTCTCACAACATGGACAGAAACACTGCCAACTTTAGACGTCTTTATTTGTACCAACTGATTTAAATTAGCCCATTGTTAGCTGAAAAGTATTTGGGCTAATAGTATGAGTGTCTACTTATCTATAATCCAATTTAAGGGGAAGCGATGCTTAAAAATGGACATAAACAGAAATCTATATTAACATAGATTGTATATAACATTTATGTGTAACGTTTATTAAATTTCAACTCATTGTTCATGAAAGTCCCAAACGAATCAGAAGTTTCCAAGGGTAAAAATAGAGAAAACTCAGTCGGGTGCACAGGCCTTGTTCCCAGACCCTAGCCGCTCCCCACACCTGCCCTCTGCCCTCTTGGGGCTCAGCCTCTGGGACCTCACTTTGCCCTCCTGGGCACAGCCGCCTGAGCCCTTTACCACACACAGACCCGTGCCGTCGCCCTGGCAGCCCAGGACCCTCCTGCCTTCCTCTCCGGCCGTGGTCCGCAAGGGGCCCCACACTTCGGGGAGCTGTGCAGACTCGGTCTGCCCTTCACCTGGGAGGCGCGGCTCCTGTGCCCCTTGGGAACTGCGCACGGCAGGTGGCGTGTGAGTGCCAGGCTCGGGCTGGACAGCGTGGGCCTGCTGGGGTCAGGACACATGTCCTTAGAGCCACTGGCACCAGGGAGTCACTTTCTTTTTACCTCTTTGGGGAAATCGGAGCAGCAGGCCCTGGGCTTCCACAGAGAGCTGCTCCCCTGTTCTCTGCCCACCGCACAAGCAGCTCCCACTTCAAACCGCGCTCAGAATGCGCTGCTCAGGACGGGCTGGAAGTAGCTTTCCCTCACGGGCCCCTGTTAGCCCGCAGACCCCCAGCTGGTACCTGCAGCGGGCCGCCCTGCCCCCTGTCCCGCTAGATTCGTCCTTTCCGCTGGTGGTCCTGACCCCTCCTGCAGAGTCCGCTGCCCCAGGGTCGGCGCACAGGGCGCTCTGCTCCAGCAAGGCCAGCTTGTGCTGCACCCAGGGCGCCAAAGCCAGAGGGAGCCCAGGAGTGCGCTCGGTCCCCCAGTGCAGAGACCCTCCAGTGCCTCCGGGCTCCTGCAGGCTCTGCTGCTAAGGGAGGTGTGACTTGGCTTCTGCCTGGGCCCTAACTGTCCTGCTGCCTCCTGGTCACACCTGGGAGATCCTCCCAGCCCAGGGCTGCTTAAACCTGAAGCCGGGCAAGCACTTTGGGAATAAACCTTAGGTGCTGCCTCTGGCGGCTCCCCAGGACACTAGAATTAAAAGCCAAGGCTGCTTTTCTCTAGGGAAATGACTTCAGACACATGAAAAACACAGTCCGAGTCAACTAAAGTGCTCCTCACTTAAACTAAGTTAATCTTTGTCATGCCCCTCTCCTACCTCCACCTTTGTCTTATTTTGACAAGTGATTTTTTTTTTTTTGATACAGGGTCTCGCTTTGTAGTTCGGACTGGCTCTGAGCTCACTATGTAGCCCAGGCAAGCCTCGAACTCAGCAATCCTCCTGTCTCTGCCTCCTGAGTGCTGGGATTACAGGCGTGAGCCACCACACCTGACATTGTGGTATGTGGTACTGATTGCGGTGGGCTGAGTCTCCATGCCCAGCATTGTATGTGGTTTCCGGGGATCGAACTCAGAACCTTGCGCTTGGGAGGCAGGCTCAAGTGACAAGTGGTGGGATTGACAAGTGGTGGGATTATGGGCATCACCTTGACAAAGGATTTCCAAAAGCATTTTTTTTTTTTTGAGACAGGGTCTTGCTTTGTAGTTCAGGCTGGCTCTGAGCTCACTATGTAGTCCAGGCAAGCCTGGAACTCAGCAATTCTCCTGTCTCTGCCTCAGGAGTGCTGGGATTACAGGCGTGAGCCACCATGCCTGGCACTATGGTATGTGGTGTTGATGGCTGGTGGGCGTGAGTTACCACGCCCAGCATTCTATGTGGTTACCGGGATTGAACCCAGGACCTTGTGCTTGCGAAGCGGGCGCCAGAACCACTGAGTTAAATTTCCGGCCCCCAAAAGCATTTTTTAAACTGTGGAGTCCTATCCAAAATTTGTTCTTTCCTAAGAAGGTCATGATACTTGATCAGCCTGAGAAATTTAGTGAGTTATAGCTCAGTCAGAAGGTCCTGGATTCAAGTTCCGATATCAATCAATCAATAAAGTAAAAAAGAGAATTATGTAGTTGAGGAACACATCTCAAAGGAGACAGGCAAGAATACAAATATAATAGGTCATGTACAGGGATCAGCCTCATTAAAAAAAACAAAAAACAAAAAACAGTGACCTGCAAAGACAGCCACACAAGATTGCAACTCCTTAACCTGGTATTCAGTATATTTTTGGAATTTGTTTCCAAAGTACTTTTCACTTTTCTACATTTTATCTGCACGTGTCACCCATTTCCTCTTCTCACACCCCCCAAAATTATTTTTTTGCTGTTTCTTCTCACAAAAGTGCTTTGTATCCTCTCTGCTTAATTCTACCACCTCTCTACGTTCCAGCACCCCTTTAACATTGACTTGAATGACCTACGCTACCCGGTACCGTGAGTTCACATTAGACCATCTCAAGCTCCACCCCCACTCTTGAGCCAGAGGAAATTTTCTTGCTAAGACCAGATCTACCAGAATCAGACCGGCCTTGTCGATCTGGGCTGAGAGCCAACAATCTGCAGTGTTACGCAGCAGGGGCGAAAACGGATCCACAGTCCTGCTTCCGAAAGAAACCAAATTCTACCGCGGAAGCCCCAGGGTATAATCACCCCATCTATGGCCTCGTCCTCCTGCGGCCTCACATTAGTCCATCCCAGGGAACCAGGGCTCCGCTAAAGGAACCCCGAGGCCGCTTGACAAGCGGTGCCAGGAGACAGGGAATTGAACACACACACAATCTGTACATCGCCCCGAGCGAGTGGCGTCAGAAGTGCTCTGACTTCGGGGCCCCACTTCCACTCTCTCCCCACGCCTGCCCGTCACACGCACGGCTCGACGGACCACGCGACACCGCCCGTTCCGTGTCAGCCCCGCAGCCGCCAGGCCCTCCGTGGAGTCAGTGGCTCCGAGGCTGCTCTCACACGCACTGGTGGAAGGAGAGGCCGCACTCGCGGCTCAGCACAGTGTCGGGGGTGCTGCAGCCCACTGCAGAGCAGCTTCGGGTCATCTTCTCGTTACGTGAGTTCCGCCTTCGAGGTTCCCGCGACAGCTTGAGCCACTGTACGGCTCGTTACACCCGCTAACTGGCCGCCTAAAACCTGGATTTCTTCAGGAAGGCGGGCTTTAGCGGCCCGGAACTCCGGCTCTCCGCGCTTGGTGCCCTAGCCAATCATAGGTCAGGTCGTGTTGCGACAGCCAATTGGAAGAGCCAGCTCACGGAGCCGCGGCCCTGGATCGCCTCTTGCAGGGCCGGCTGCAGAGAGCGTGGGGCTGTGGGAGAGCGCTGCGTTTCGGCGGTGGGCGCAGTTTGAACTCAATCCGACGCCATCGCGCTTTCGGTGAGGCGAAGTGTAAGATTTCGAGACCGAGAGGGAGAACCTGAAGTGAAGTGAATCCGAGGCGTGCGGTTGAGCCTCTGGCGGCGATTCCTGAGACTGGCTGGAGCGAAGGGGAGGAAAGGGTGGAAGGGGAGGAATAAAAGGTGGGGCCTAAGAAATGTGGAAGGCAGTCGGGCCGAAGTGAATGATTTGTCGAGGTGAGAACCGTTTCGTTGTGTTTTCTGTTGTAGCGCCTGCCGGGGAGTGATAGAGGAGCTGTTGGTGTGGCTGGCGACATGCTTGCGATTCTGGAGGAGCCAGAGGATGCACTCATTGTTAATGCAGCGAGCCTTGCCTCGATGGAAGTGTGGGAAGTCGGGTAAGTGCAGTCAGATCAGGAGAGCAGGGGCGGTCAAATTGAAGATTTTTAAATACTTTATTTTTATTTTATATCTTCGAGACAGGGTCTCGCTGTGTAATTGAGGCTGGTTTTGACCTCATTATGTAGCCCTGCCTGGCATCGAGCTCGCAACGATCCTCCTGCCTCAGCCTCCCAAGTGTTGGGATTACAGGTGTACGCCACCACACTGGCCAAAACAACCCCATATTGTTATATGAACTATC
Source organism: Thryonomys swinderianus (assembly GCA_004025085.1). Lineage (NCBI taxonomy): Eukaryota > Metazoa > Chordata > Mammalia > Rodentia > Thryonomyidae > Thryonomys > Thryonomys swinderianus. Next base: position 8,232 of record PVIC010037785.1, on the reverse strand, counting down.
AGCTGTGTAGTGCTAAGTTTATTGTTTGTGTACGCATTTTTTAGAACTACATTTCAGAACCTTGGGGAAAAGAATTGGTGCCTGGGGAAGTTGCTGGGCTGTTTCCTTCTGTTATAGTGTACAGGAGGTTAAAATACTGTCTGTTAAAAGCAGGTGGGTTTCCTGCGTATGCGTGCCTGCCTGCCAGCGTGGGTACGTGCAGACATGCGTGTGTGCGGCTGGCTGAGAATCAACTTGCCATCCTGCTGCCTGGCCTTCCCAAGTGCAGAGATTGCAGGCCTGCAGCACCACACTTGGTCTTATATTTTTGAAACAGTTTTGTTCTGAGGACCACACAATTAACGATTTAGAGTTCCGTGATTTTTAATGTATGATTAGATTTGGGGGGATTTTGTCCCAATCGATTTTAGAACAGTTGGGTATTTTTGTGTTGTTTGCGGTACTGGGGTTTGAACTCAGGCCCTTGTGCTTCTAAGCTAGTACCACTTGCGCTAAATCCCCAGCCCTAGAACCGTGTGTTTTTAGAGATGAATTGTCACTATGTTGTTACCCAGGCTGGTCTTGAATGGGAACTTGGAATTTGTCTCTTCCCAGACTTAAGTGTAGGTGGTACTGCAGGCATGTGAGAGTGGCTGGTTTCCTAAAGTTCATTACCCCCAAAAGGAAGCTTTCCTAGGACCCTCTCTCCAGTCCCTCTGTGGATGCAGCTGATTTACTTTTTTTTTTTGATACAGGGTCTTGCTTTGTAGTTCAGGCTGGCCCTGAGCTCACTATGGTGCCCAGGCAAGCCGCCGCGAACTCAGCAATCCTCCGGTCTCTGCCTCCCGAGTGCTGGGATTACAGGCGTGAGCCACCACGCCCAGCATTATATGTGGTTACCGGGGATCGAACTCAGGTCCTTGCGCTTGCAAGGCAGGCGCCGGAACCACTAGCTAACCCTCCGGCCCAACAGCTGATTTACTTTTTGTCTGTGAATTTGCCTTTTACGGGTACTTAATACAGAGTTCATCGTAACTAGTGACATGGAATTTTGTTACTGCCTTCTGTTAGTTAGTAGATGTTTGTAGAGTTTATCCTTATTTAAAGTATATTGGTAGTTAATATGTTTATTGTTGAATTGTTCTCCCTGAGAAGGGCATACCACGTTTTATTTATTCGTCAATTGGTGTACGTTTGGGTTTTTGACAGGTTTTTTTTTTTTGGTCTCTATGGAATAATACTGTGAATACAAAAATAAAAATTTTTTTGTGGATAGAAATTTTTATTTTTTCTTGACCATATACCTAAGTGGATTTGCTGGGTCATAAAAGGGTGACAAGTTTCACCTTTTCTTTTAGTGGTGCTGGGAATTGAACGTGGGGCCTTGCACACCCTAGGCAAGGACTCAGGAAGTGAGCTGTGTGTGTCCCTAGTGCTTTTGAGGCCGATCCTCCCCCCTCAGTCTTGGGAGTAGCTGGCCGAAGGGTGTGCCACGGTACCCAGCCTCAGCCTGACAGCATCCTTCTGATTAATTGTGAGTTATTGAGGGTTGTTTTTGAGCAGAGTAGGTCTACTTAAATGGCAAGGGATGCGCGCCTGCAGCAAGCCATGAGAAACTCTAGAAGGTTAGCCATCACTGGATGGACCTATTGAATGACTAACTCACTCTGGAAGCCGAAAGGGGTCCCTGCCATGGACACTGTTCAAGTACTCTGTATGGAGCAGTAGGTAATGGAACTTTTTTAAAAAATTTACTTTGCTTCATTGGTAACATTGAGATTTTTCAATTTGACCATTTGATTAGACACTGTACCTGTTTTCCTCTAGTAACTTCATATCCTGTGATTAAACCTTTCACTGCTGTTCACATAATGAACCATTGTGATTACAGAGTACTTTTATGAGGATATGTAGCTTTACTAAAGGTATTGTTATTGCCAAAGGGATTGACCATTGCACAAAAGAGTTTTAAAAGAAAAATCTTTTTTAGGACTTACACTTTTGAAGGTGTTGGGAAAAGACATGTGGAACTTGGAAGATAATTCTTTGAAATATGCAGGAAAGGTAGCGTATCATCTTTCTCTGTTAAATGTGTTACGTGTTTTTAAAAAATATACTAAGTGTTTCTGGAACTGTACTGGTGACTTGGAAGTTAAGTGTTGTCCCGGTAAAAAACAGATTCATAAAACTTTAGTATAATCAAGTTACCTGTTTTATGGTATATTGTCTTAACTGGCCACTTGGGAAAGAATAAGAACAAACTAGTGCTTATTGACCAGTTACTGTGTGCCAAGTTTGTGCTAAGCTTTGTATGTAAGTCAGGGTTGTTAACTAACTTTTGGTTCTATTCGGAGGTGGGGTCTCACTAGGTAGTTCGGGCTGGCCCCAAATTCAACAGCTCAACGCAGCAATCCTTTGTGATCTCATGGTCTCAGCTCCATAGTCCTGGTTAGAGTTGGGCGTCACTACACCCAGTGACAAGATTTTCAGACGGTATTCACAATAGACTTTTCACTTTCTTAATTATTAGTTTCTTTGCTTATGTCATGTAGACCCTTTCCTCAGTGTGCTGTGGTTTGGTTTCACAAAGCCTTGAGGTGTTGAAATTTTTGATGACCAAATTTAAAGACAGTCTTGAGTTTTCATGGAATCATGGTGTATTTTGTACAGGGATGTATGGATTCAGCTTATTCATGTTGGTAATTTAAAATAATACTTACTGGGACAGAGATTTAGCTTCGTAGTTCCGGGCCTGCCTAGCAAGCACAAGGTCCCACATTTGATCCAGTAACCACCTACCACAATATTGGGCGTGGTGACTCACGCCCACCAGAAATCAGTACAACATACCACAATGTCAGGTGTGGTGGCTCATGCCTGTTATCTCAGCATTCACGAGGCGGAGGCAGGAGGATTGCTGAGTTGGAGGTATGCCTGAGCTACATAGTGAGCTCAGGGCCAGCCTGAACTACAAAGTGAGACCCTGTCCCAGAAAAAAAACAACAGTTTGTGTTCCCCAAATTCTGTGATTCAAGAGTTTGGGCTTAAGGCCAGATACTTCTGCCTCAGGGAAGGTCACATAGGGTTATAGTCAGCTGAAGACAACTTTGGAGTTTATGTGTTTGGTGTTTTTTGAGACAGGATCTTGCTATGTAGTCAAGGCTGGCATTAAATTCACAGAGCTCCTCCTGCCTCCACCTCATCGAGTGCTGGGATTACAGGAGTGCAGCACTGTGCCTGGTTAACGAGATATTCTGTTCTGAGTCTTGTTCTTATCACGTGTTAAGCTCATTACTATCAGAAATAATCCTACTTCTTTTCCTTTAAAAACTTAATTCTTCTTATGTTGGAAATCTCTTGTGTAACTCCAAAAGAAAGCATTGCATATAAAGCCGAGAATGACCACTTTCATATATTGTAGTTATTTATATCAGGCTGGGTGCTTGGAAGGTGACTTCACAGCATAATGGTGTAAAAAGCAGATAGTGATACATTTGAGATAATCTTCATCCTGAGTTTTTTTCTAAACACAGTGACATTGGAGGCCTTACCTATATTGTATAACAGAAATTAGAAGGTCAGCAAAATGTGTCACATGCTTTAAAGGCTAAACAATGAAAAACCACTTATGACTAGAGCTCGAAAGTCAGCTGAAAGTACCAATGTCTGATGATTAAACTTTGCACTGCTGTTGACAGCATGACTCCTTGTGATTAGTAAATGTTAATGAGGACATAAAAGAAAGGAGGACATAAAAGTTAGGAGAGTTGGATAATAAATTTTCTGTACCTTAGTTTCCCTGTTTTAATGTGTTTTTTTTTTCCATAGGAATAAAATGGAAGGGTGTTCTTCTTAGAGAACGTCATTTGTCAGATTTATTTGATCAAGAATTTGAAGACAGTTAAGGTAAGGTTTTGCAGTGTTGGGGATTAAACCCAGGTCCTCCACCTCACACATGATAGGCATGTGCACTACCCCTGAGCTACACCCACAGTGGCAAGGTTTTTATAACTTAAAAGTGTATAAAAAGGAACACAGAAAAGGTCAGACTTGAATAAGAAGTTGGCATTCACTTGAGCTTCATTTGGGATATTGTACTCTGAGTTAGCTTTTAAAAGTAAAAAACAAGTTGAATGTAGCGGTGCACATCTGTAATCCCCACACTTGGGAGGCTGAGGCAGACAGATGGCTAGGCTGCATAGTTAATTCAAGCCTAGCCTGAACTACATAGCAAGACTTTCACAAACCAACTAAGAAAAGTGTGATCTCCAGAAGATTTCTAAATTAATAGGTTTGATTCAGGAAAGACAATTATATTTCAGTCTGTCTGTCCTCTTTCCTCTCTCTCTCTCTCTCTCTCTCTCTCTCTCTCTCTCTCTCTCTCTCTTTCTCTCTCCCTCTCTCCCTCTCTCTCCTCTTTTTCTGTCTTGACAATCAGAGAAGGTAGAATAAGGAATTTTTAATTTTGGTCATCTTGTGTTATAAATGGCATCATGTCAGCGTCTGAAGTTTTTAGCCATCATCTTCCAGAAATTTATTTATTATTTGATAGCCTATTAATGACACATCTACCAATAGATGGCTATCTAATAATTAAGGAGAGTAGCAGGTTGAAAAGTCATAGGAAAGTGGAAATGTAATTCTGATTTAACAATTTCGTCATGAATTAGACTTTTGGGGTGTTGAAGTTTTTTGTTTGGATGGTTGGGGTTTGTTTGGTATTGGAGATTGAACTCGGGACCTTGACCTTGCCAGGCAGGTGTGTTTATTTTTTGTTTTTTTTGTTTTTTTTGCTTTTTGGAGACAGGGTCTTGCTTTGTAGTTCAGGCTGGCCCTGAGCTCACTATGGTGCCCAGGCAAGCCGCCGCGAACTCAGCAATCCTCTTGTCTCTGCCTCCCGAGTGCTGGGATTACAGGCGTGAGCCACCACGTCCGGCATTGTGGTATGCGGTGTTGATTGTTGGTAGGCGTGTCTCCACGCCCAGCGTTATATGTGGTTACCACGGATCAAACTCAGGTCCTTGCGGAACCACTGAGCTAACCCTTTGGTCCTATTTTTTGTTTTAAGACATGGTCTCCCTATGTAATTCAGGCTGGCCTTGAACTCATGGCAGTCTTCTTGCTTTAGTCTCCCAAGTGGTAAAATTACAGGTGTATACCACTACAGCCAGCTAAGTAGGCATTTTATCATAGATACTTCACACTTGAGGGACACTTACAACTAACAAGAAGGCACAGTGTCCTATGTTACTTGAAGTTTATATCCTTTCTCTTTACTGAATACAAACCTGAGTTTATAAACATTTTTAAAGTCTTTAGTGAAAAGATTTATAAAGTATGTGCATTCAAAAACAGTGAAACTAAAATTTAATGAAGCATGACTGCTGTGGGAGGCAATCTGGGGAGATAAACCTCAGACTGTTTCAGAGAAGGACCAAAATTAGCTTTTTTTTTTTTTTTTTTCAGACAGGGTCTTGCTTTGTAGTTCAGGCTGGGCCTGAGCTCATCAAGTTGCCCGGGAAGCCTCTTACTCAGCAGTCCTCCTGCCTCTGCCTTCCTGGGTGCTGGGATTACAGGTGTAAGCAAAATTACCTTTATTGTTGGCAACTTTCAAGGGATTCATATCGCCTTGGAAGCATCAAACTGAAGTTCGCACTCATTTTTATACCTTCGTGTTTCTGTGGGAGGAGGAAATAGCAACTGTAGAAACAGTCATTCATCTAAACATAATGTATGTCTCACTCAGTTTTGCTGTGATGGCGCAAGCCTGGTATCCCAGCACGAGAGAGGCTGAGGCAGGAGGGTCACCTCCAGTTCAAGGCCAGTTTGGGCTGCATAGTAAGAAGAAAGTATTCCCTTCCTATGCCGCAGAGGGTAGGGGTAGAAGTGGTAAGGTCATCCCTGCTTCGCCAGGCTGGACTCACACTCACCGTGATCCTCTTGCCTCAGCCTCCGGAGGGCTGGGATGACAGGCCTGTGCCACTGTGCCTGACCCACAGTTGCATTCCTAGGTTAATTGTCACCCTTGGCACTAAATGATGTTTGGAACATTTATCTTGGTCAGCAAAGACTTCCTTGAGTAGAGTGCAACTGTCTTTCCCAGACTTAGTCCAGGATGTCCTGTGAATTCAGGGTACCGCGCCTGCCATCAGAGCAGCTGTGAACACTTTAAAATAATTTCGGGTAGTGATGATTTCAAACACTTAAAGATGATGCGAGAGAAGCCTTCTCCTAAAATCCTCCCTGTGATGTTAGTCAAATCACACAGTTTTAAAAAATCACGTTCATGGGTTTGTGTGACAGTGTACGTGGTGGAAGAAAGTCTGCTCCAGTCAGGAACAGGTCGGACCGCCGTTGGCCTCCCAGCGTCCCGCGTTTCCAGAGCAGCCTCTCCCAGCTGCCTGCGGGGGGAACAGGCAGAAAGGAAAGGAAAGTCCCTGTAGATTGTCCTTTTGGCCGTGCGCTCTGACTGGGCTGACCCCATTGTACCAGCAGACGAGCTTCTGAAGAGTGTGGTCTGCTGGCCTAGTGCTCCTCTCCTGCCCACCCTAGAAGCGGCCACTTGGCAGTGTGTCTGCCCCAGGGGAAGGGTCATGCACCTGCCAGACCCACATCTCGCCGGGCCTGGTGCTCATAGCTGCTTCTTTTGATTAGTTGGAGCCAGCCGTGCGGGGTAGGTGCTCAGTATGTGCTGCCCAGCCCCCAGAGGGTGGGGTGATGTGTGTGCCCGTCCCCTATCCCTGGCTGTGTCTCCTCTGGGACGTCCTCCCTCCCCTCTGCAGAGGAGGAAGAGATGTCCCAGTGTCCCCAGCTCACTGAGACCGTCCTGACACCGCCTCTCCCTGTGCGCTCAGGGGGATCCCAGGGGAGCTCAGAGCTCCGGGTCGGATGTCACTTCCTACTCTGCACTCGGTGGCTCCTGCAGGCCGACTTTTCCTTTCTAGGTGATGCACTCACCTCCCATGTGAGCTCATCTGCATTGCCATGTCCCTCTCCCTCTGTTGTACTTATCACGTGTCATTTACAACGTGTGCCCTGTGAAGAGTCCCGATTCTCTGCTTTTAGCAACTGTTGCACACTTTAGGAAGCCTCAAACATTTTATTCCAAGGACTCTATTCATATTTCACCCACGTTCTATCTCAGCTACGAGGGCGGGCAAAGAATTAACGAAAAGTGAAGTATGTTTTATTACATGGGTCATCTTTTGGCAAATTGCCCTTTTGTTTATTCCGGCATCTGTGTTGTTGTTTGTAAACGGAATCCTTCTCAAAGCTTTCAAGTAGGGCAACATATTGAGCACATGTGTGTTAGCCTCTGTCAAAACTAGGAACCAATGATGGCTTTTGTAGAGTGTCAAAGTGCAGTGCCACCAGGTTATTAAAAGCAGATGAGGGCCAGAGATTTAGCTCAGTGATTCTGGTGCCTGCCTCAGAAGTGCAAGCGCAAGGTCCTGAGTTCAATACCTGGTAACCACATAGAATGCTAGGCGTGGTGACTCACGCTTACCAGCAATCAATACCACATACCACAGTGCAGGGCCTGGTGGCTCACGCCTGTCGTCCCAGCACTCTGGAGGCAGAGGCCGGAGGATTGCTGAGTTCGAGCCTTGGCTGGGCTACATAGTGAGCTCAGGGCCAGCCTGAACTACAAAGTGAGACCCTGTCTCAACAAAACAAAACAAAAGAAACAAAAAAAAGCAGATGGGCATTGTCTATTTTGTCTTGCTGATGTTCTACCCCAGTCTGGTGTGTGAGTGCCCCAGACTACGGCCAGAAAGCACCAGGAGGACATGGTGAGGCTTCTCTTCCTGAACTTAGGTGTTGTGTGCCAGTTGTTCTCATGGAAAGCTGACGCCAACCCTGTAGTAAAACATAAAAGCAAAGAAAAATCCAGAGCACATCTAGTGCTGAGAATTCTCCCACCTCATGCTCTTAGCATCTCTCTGTCATCTTAATCTCCTGAATCACCTGTTCCTGAGGACTGAGAAGCCGCCTGAGGCAGTGCCCGCCAGCTCTTACTGCCCTTGGCAAGGCAGCTTTGAGCTGGGGATCCTGGCATGAAAACCAAGGGGAGCAAAGCCCAGTGTGCCCAGGCAGGAGGTTACTGAAGTCACTCACCTCCCTTCTTGTTTGTTAGATGAGGTTTCCCTTCAGCCCGACTGAGGAAGGGAGGGTGGGAGGGAGACCAGCTGGCCGAAGCCAGCCCGGTGGACCTGGGAGCTCTGGTGCCTGCGGCGAGGCCCGGGGGACCTC
>PVIC010037784.1:0-17291 GCA_004025085.1 Thryonomys swinderianus | reverse complement strand
ACCTCTCCTTCAGGTAATTACACTCCTTCCTTCCATTAATAAGTGACAGAACTTCTCAGAGCGTAGGCCTCATACTGACACAGTCTTGCTTCTGACCCAATAAGTCTCCAACACATTCAGAAAGTCAGCTGCATGGTAGCGTAACCGTGGAGAACACAGGGCTTTGATTGGAGCTCCCAGTACAGCAAACCGGCAGGGCCACACACAGTCCATCTTTAGAACTTTGGTTAGCACCATAGAAGCAAGAATTTATAAAGATAAAAATTCATGCAAAATATTTTAAAGAAAAATAAGAAATGGACATAGAAAAAAAAAAAACATGGGCACAGATGGAGAGGAAAGAGACACTTATAGTAAGGTGAATACAGTCACCAAACACTATGTCTGAATAGAATTGATTTACAAATCTAGACTTTCATATGCTGGATTTTTAATGTAAGTTAAATTAAGAAGAAGTTACATATAGGGCCAGAGGGTTAGATCAGTGGTTCTGGCACCTGCCTCGCAAGCGCAAGGACCTGAGTTCGATCCCTGGTAACCACATATAATGCTGGGCATGGAGACATGCCCACCAACAATCAACACCGCATACCACAATGCCGGACATGGTGGCTCATGCCTGTAATCCCAGCACTCGGGAGGCAGAGACAAGAGGATTGCTGAGTTCACGGCGGCTTGCCTGGGCACCATAGTGAGCTCAGGGCCAGCCTGAACTACAACGCGAGACCCTGTCTCAAAAAAAAAGAAGTTACATATAGAGACTTGACCATTATTTATTATGCATCACACAAGCAACCCAAAACAGAACATGGTAATGACACATAAGCTTATTTTAGGAAAGTATATTGATTGTTCCACATTGATGTAGAGGGACTGGCAGGCTAAAAGGAGAATCAGTGGAAAGATATTAGCAAGCCGGGTGTGGTGATGTGCCCCTGTAATTACAGTACTCGGGAGGCTGAGGCAGGAGGATCGCTGAGAGTTTGAAGCCAGCCTGAGCTACATAGTGACCTCAAACTACATAGTGAGACTCTTGTCTCAAAAAACAAAACAAATAAACAAAAAGGACACCAGCATGAAGTGGCTTAAATATTTCACTGGACTCCTAAGCAAGCTCTAGCCAGGGAAGCCATGGGTTCTACAGGCTTCTCCTATACTTTGACAGAGGAAGCAAAGAGAATACTTCCTTTTCATACACTCTTTGTGTTCAGCAGATTCACCCTCTCAGTCAGTGAAGCCACCGGAAGCTTGATGCCCACGGTGGCCTCTATGTCATCTTGATCTTGACCCCCCAAGGCCCTCAGAAGGAAGAGTGGACAGTCCATCTCTGACTTTCCCATGTGATAAATTAGAGTAATTCATTACAAAGATGTTTAAAACAACCTCCAGTTTTGATGGAATGCCATGAAACACATCTGTTAAATCTTAACAATTCTACCTGGCAAACAATTTGATGCAGTATATGGTAGTTTTCAAAGAAAAAATAATCTCGTATCAGTTTTTGATACAATCTCATACAAGTTGCAACTGATTTTTATAGGCATGTTTTTCAGTTTTATCTAAATGGTGACAGTCTCCTGTCACTTTCTTTTTAACTTACATTTGAGGTGAGAAAACTCTAGGAAAAAGAAAAATGACCGAGAATCCTATTCAAACAAAAGCGCAAAATATATTTTGTGGTATAAACTGTGTTGCGACTTTAGCTCTCCTTCCCACTCTAAACATCTTTTTACACTATTCCAGCTCCATCAAGCCAATCATTTCATTAGCATTTGCATCATTTCAAATTATGGCACAAGGTACCAAGATAGAGCAGTTAAAGTAGAAACAATGAATCCCCAACATTCAATTAGAAATTATCGAAACCTAACGTTGCCTTCTCTTTGCAGACCCAGCAGTTTCTTAATGAAAGACAACTAGAAAAAAACAAAACAAACACACAAAACAGCTCTTCCCCTGAGAAGGGGCACAGGAGCCGGGACACGCGCCATCGCTCTCTCATCTGACGGGGCTGCTGCCCAGTGGACAGTGCCCAGTCAGGCCTCGTCATCCTCACCAAAAGCGAAGAGCTCAAAGCTCCTACGCAAGCAAAGCTTTCTTAAATTGATAAAAGAAGCCAACTGGAAATCACAATAGCTTGCAAAAACCTTAGTACCCCCGACCAGACCAGGGGATCGACAGAAGATGCAAACAAATTTTAAGCTTTTTCTTCCTTTTTTGTGGCCTTTCACACTGAACTACATTCCCACTCCTTTTTTTTTGTTTGTTTGTTTACTTTTTATTTTGAGACAGGGTCTTACTAAGTTGTTCAGGCTGCGTTCAAACTTGTGATCCCTCTGCCTCGGCCTCCCAGAGTGCTGGGATTACAAGGGTATCCTACCCACACCAGCTAAATTTTAAACTTTTTTAGTTAAAAGGTTTTACCCCATATTGGGACTGCCTCTCTGCTTCACATTAACAACATAGAATGTTAGTTTTATATAAGAACATGAGTGTTCAGTCATTTAAAAAGTAGTTGACAGTCATCTAAAAAGTTAACTTTCTCTTCCATTTTTCTTTCTTTTTTTTTAATTTTAATGTTTTTTTGAGACAAGGTCTTGCTTTGTAGTTCAGACTGGCCCTGAACTCACTATGTAGCCCAGGCTAGCCTTGAACTCGCAGCAATTTTCCTGCCTCTACCTCCCAAGTGCTGGGATCCCCAGCCTTGAAAATGCTATTATTAAATAAGAATCGTTTAAGCAAGAAAGAATTGGTTGAGGCAAAACAACCAAATATATTTACATTCTCCACTTGGGAAACAGTAAAATACAAATTAGTCAGATCATTCTTACTCTGTAACTTCTGGAAAATACCTACCCATAGGAGAGAAGAGACACGAAAGTGTGGGCAGAATCTCTAACAGAAAAGCCATTGTTTATCCCTAAGTTTCACACTCAGAAACACGAACACCTGCCAAATAATTAAACACACCCACATGCAGAATGTTCCATTACTTTTTTATTTTAATTACCATCATTTCTTATAATCACCAACAGGTAATTTCCTAAGCAACATAAGATCAACACTGGGACTGTGGTGAGTAAAATATTCGCAGTGAGTCCAGGCATCTGCTCCTGGGGGATCAGTGCCCACCCACAGGGAGGAACTTGAAATGCCAGGATTTCCTCCACCTTCTCTTGCCAGGGCACAACACAGCTCCTACAGGGTCCAGAAAACAGAAAAATAAACGTGTTCAGGGATGTTGGCCTTGGTGGGCAGAAATCTTCATTTTTTCATTTGCACCCATGTTAGTTTGGCCACCCTCACATTTGTATCTCAATGTCCTATTCAGTAACATCTATCATTAAGTATTTAAGCTCCTCTAAAATAAATCTTTAGGCTTCTTGCAAAGTGGTGATGCTACAGCTAACATCACTTTTTAATGGAAAAATCAAGTATCAAACTGGTGCCTCAGAGCAGAAATCAACTGCTCCTTAAATGAGTTTGAAAATGAGAATTCCCTGCCTGGGTGTCCCCAACCCACAGGGATGTACATATTCCTACCATAGCACAGAACCCAGCCAGACTATATATGATGGATATACTTACAAACACACATTACTTCAAAACACAAAATAATTTCATGAGATGGGTCTTTTATCATTCATGATACCCATATTTGCTTTCTTTTTCAAGCTACTTATGGTCCCTAACTTTCCAACAACTCAGATAAGGCACCAAGCAGCATGGAAACTGAGTTCCCTCTATACAAATGCCAACATAGAGCACCTCGAAAGATTCACACCAGCCAGGCGTGGTGGCTCATGCCTGTCATCACAGCACTCAGGAGGCAGAGGCAGGAGGATTGCTGAATTTGAGGTTTGTCTGGGCTATATAGTGAGCTCAGGGCCAGCCTGAACTACAAAGCGAAACCCTATCTCAAAACAAAAGCAAAAGATTCACATCTGCCAATCACAGTCAATAAGGCATTCCCCACAGATGGCACTGAAAACACACCACAAAGAGGGGCACATTTTGTGAGTCAAGCTGCACCAGCTGTGCAGCAAATGAGCCTCCTTGTGCCCTGCTGAAAGGATGTTGTAACAAGCTTTGTTGGACAGGAAAATGGAAATTTAAACAACTTTTTTTTTTTTTTGCTTATTTTGCCAAAAGCATAATAAATGAGCTGATAATATGTGCTGAAAGGAATGTGAGGAAATGTGTGGGCTCTGTCATGAAGACTGTAATTGTGCGCGGCCTATCTGGAGAGAGGTCTATGAGCAGCACCTGCCTTTGGCCCTGCACAGGTGGTATTTATGAGATATCTGCACAAAAGCGCTGACCGTGGGTGAGGAAAAGGTTGTGGCCTGGTCACATTTTACAATCACAAAAGAAAATGTTTTAAAAACCAGCTATTCCCATCCCACTATTGCTCAACAGAATGCTAAAAGTATTCTGAGCAGAATGTATCTTCATAAAATGCCCCCATGTGCAACTGTCGGGTTTCTTTTTAATCCCTGGGGGAGAGTGGGGCCATGATTAATTGAAAATCACTATACCATGTGGACTAAAAAAGTGAAAAAAAGATGTTACAAAGGAAGAGACAGGGAGCCAGTTGCAGCACAATACAGATAATATGATTCTAATTATATGGGGGAATATGTGGAGAGATTTACAATTACTGCTCTATGAGCTCTCATACTGGATTTATGGAGGGAGGGCTCCTAGGCTTGGAACCCAGGCCTCCTGCATGCCAAGCGCATGCTGTACTACAGAGTCACACTCCCAATCTATTTGATGGCGACTTTAAAAACTTCTGTCTGTTATTAGTGGTTTAGTTCTATTAAGCTAACAATATTTTATTTGTGTCTTCACAGACTCTGCCTATTTTGAGACCAGGATCTGTCGGAGCTTGTGTCAGAGTATAAAACAAGAAAGGGAAGGGTGGGGTGTGGGGCCCACAGTGGCATGTGTGAGGCTCTGGACTGAACCCACAGCACCAAAAGAGGGGGGAAAGGGTTAGGCAGGAATAACATGTTCCTAATGACTTATTTGAGTCAAATTTCTTTTTCCTTCCTCATTAAAGTGACAAGATCTTTTGTGGGTACTCTAATTAAGTGTCATAAAAATACCATTAAAAACGTGGAAATGAGCCAGGTGAGGTCACATACTCCTATAATCCCAGTATTCAGTAGACTGAGGCAGGAGGATTACCTTCAGTTCCAGGGCAGCCAGGGCTACACAATGAGTTCAAGGCCAACCTGATCTACACTTTGAACTTTGTCTCAAAAAACCAAAAACATGGAAATGAAACAACACTACTTATGCCTTTCAGCTCATTGTTACCCTCTTCCCACAATACCAGGAAGGGTCTCTGACCTCCTTACTAGCTGGCATCTCGTGCTGTCTTCTTCAGAGTTGACAGAGCTTGCCTGCCTGCTCCGCAGACCTGTGAGGTCAGAGGATGCTTTCTACTGTCCCTGATCAATTTCCGTTAAACTGGAAGGCAGCTGCTCTGAAGAGGCTGCAGAACGACAGTTTTCCAAAAGCTTCACAAGTAGGAAGGCCACATGACATGGATGAGGGGGAGGGGTGAAGATATGAACCAACTCTCTTCAGGAATGGAATCGGTGTGTATTGCAAACCTGCCCTGAGGCCGGGAGAGGTGGCGCATGCCTAGAATCTCAGCACTCAGGAGGCTGAGCCAGGAGGATTGCCGTGCATTCGAGGCCAGCCTGGACTACATCGTGAGACTATGTCTCAAAAAACAAACAAAAGTACTGATGAGAAAGCAAAATTGGAAATAAAATTAAAAACCATGAAACAGCTGGGCATGGTGGCTCACGCCTGTAATCCCAGCACTTGGGAGGCAGAGACAGGAGGATGGCTGAGTTCAAGGCTTGCCTGGGCTACATAGTGAGCTCAGAGCCAGCCCAAACTACAAAGTGAGACCCTGTTTAAAAAACAAAAAAAACCATGAAACAAACACCTAACCTTGTATGACTTTTAATTAGTTTATCCCATTGAGATGAATCAGAGAAATGGATCATATTCAACAGGAATGGCTGAAACTAAAATTACAGCAGGCCTTTCCTTTCTATTATAGTTCTGCTTTTATTTTCATTGTAATGACTTTGAAACTAAAAACAAGTAAACAGAGCCATATGAAGTACTATTGTTTTATGTGACAATTACTTCAAAGGATCATATCCAAATAAAATCAGTGGGATCCGACAGCATTGTGTGCTGGGCACCAGCCCTCCTGGAGAAACGCGCCACCCACGACTCACGCCGCAGCTTGGCCCTTACTGCGCAGACCCTCGCCTCCAGGGACAGACACAGTCCCAGCCACAGGAAGGGCCACAGCCACCAGAGAGAAAAACCTGAGCAAATAACCTTGTGGGAAGAAGGGCTGCATCACAAGCGCGTGATGTGAAGAGGGAACCAAAGGGCAAAGATGCCCCTCACCACAAGTCAGGGTACCCATGGGGGAGGGACAGCCACGCTCAGCCCAGACCTGCTGCCAGGAATCTGAGAAAGTCTAAGGCAAGCCAACCAGCCGCCATCCAGCCATGCCTGAGCGGGAAGGGAAAGGCACACCTTGGTGCCAGGCTACTGTGCTATCAGTTCCGCCCCCAGGCTCGTGTCTGCTTCTCCAGGCCTCTCTTCCGCAGGCTGAACCCTTGTGGATCACCTCAGTAGCACATCCTAATTGGCTGGCTAAGAAAACACGAAGAGGTCTTAACGCAGGTTCTCAATGTGAACAATTATTCTAAAAGGACAACCACAAAAAAAACTTCTATTTCCTTACATACCATGGCTTAATACCATTTCTACCTTCACTGGATGCAAATCAACTATTATTTACAGAGAGATGTAAACATGACTTACTGTTGTTCTGCCCCTCCCCCCACCCAGGACACGGTCTGCCACTGGAACTGGATTTCCCTGTGGCCCATGCTCACAGGGAACTGACCAATCATGCACACAAACACATCCTCTGAGAGGGCCGCAGGCAGCTGAAAGCCAAAGAACCTCTCTGACAGGAAGATGCCTGGACTGAGGTACCTCCAAAACCAGCCCTGGTTTTGTCCTGTTGGAAAACGAAGCTTTCATGGAATTAGGGTTATTGGGAGTTTTGTTTACACTTGAATGATCTTTTCTAGAAAGGTTTTAAAGAAACTCATAAGTCTTCTGAAAAGTCTTAGAAGCAAAATTTCAGAGGCCTTGAATGATACTAGAAACTCAGGGCCGATGACCCCTCTGTGTAAAGATACCAGAAGAAATCATCCCACCCAACAAGGGCCAGCGCCCAAGCATTTCAGAAGCTCCACTGTCCCTCAGAGACCATCAACACTAAAACCAATGTTAATGTTTTTTATATAATAAAAATAATCAGGGCCGGAGGGTTAGCTCAGTGGTTCTGGCACCTGCCTCCCAAGCGCAAGGACCTGAGTTCAATCCCCGATAACCACATAGAATGCCGGGCGTGGAGACACGCCCACCAACAATCAACACTGCATACCACAATGCCGGACATGGTGGCTCACACCTGTAATCCCAGCACTTGGGAGGCAGAGACAGGAGGATTGCTGAGTTCGCGGCGGCTTGCCTGGGCACCATAGTGAGCTCAGGGCCAGCCTGAACTACAAAGCGAGACCCTGTCTCAAAAAGCAAAAAAATAAATAAATAAATAATCAAACAGAAAATTTTCATTTTTATTTCTCGTGTTACACATGTACCTCTTATTACACTTAGTAGTAGAGAAAAAAAAACACATCTTTATGAAAGCATGTCTTCAATTTCTGTGTAGATATTGGTTGCTTTTACAAAGTTCCTGAACTTTTTGCAAACTAGACTAAATAGAAAGAAAAAAGGCCTGTAAAATATTCTCAATGAGAAAATAGCTTTTAAAAGGGGAGGAGGAAAGACAGCTTTAAAATATAATATTTGAAAGTATTTTTTAAAATCCTGAACATATGTTCCTGGTTTGAGAAAAACTATCAGATGAGAAAATCATAAAACTATCTTGGCAAAAATCTTTTGCTTTCTACACTCATGTCTGAAAAGCGAACCCTCGAGCTATTACCGAGTTCCATGCCGGTGAGATTGTTCCATTATGGTCCCGGAGTGAGACTAGGAGCCCTTGGGACCCACCCCCACCCCTGTGTTCCTGACGTGCACGACTGACACAAAGTTGTATGCATTCAAGGTAAGCATCAGTCACGTCAGTGTTCCATTACTATGACAAATACCTGTGGGAGATAAATATTTTATTTTCGCTCAGTTTTAGAAGTTTCAGTCCACAATCGGTTGGCCTCAGTCATGGCTTTCAGGCTTGGACTGAGGCGGCGCAACACGGCAGGGAGAGGGTGGTGACACAAAGCCACTCGCCTCACGCCCGGAAACGAAAAAAGAGGAAAAAGAAGATGATAAAGCACTTAGGATCCACTCTCCTAGCACATTTCACTCATTATTTTTACTTGTAGTCCCCGTGCTGAATTTACTTGCCTTATAAAAATGAAACAGAGCCCTGTGACGGACATTTCCAGGGCCTGGGAACCCCCGTGTTACTGACAGCTCACCGTTCACACGCCTCACGTAGGGGAGGTCACGCACCAGTCGCCTTTCTGCACCTGGCTGATTTCATTTAGCACCACGTTCTCCAGGTTCCCCGTGGTGATGCGAACAGCAGGATTTCCTGCTTTCTAGAGCTGAATGGTGAATATTCCCCGAGGGTACACATAACGCTATACACCACATTTCCTTACCCTGCATCTATGGACACTCGGGGTGTTCCCAAATTCTAGCTGCGGTGCACAACACCGCGGCCAACCAAGAACAGCCATCTCTTCGATGTACTAGCTTCATTCTTTTGAATATACACCGGGGTGGGGGGGGATTGTCAGGTCCTTACACAAGACGGTCAAGCACATCGCATTTTAAATTAATTTTATAAACGCCACAGCGATGGTAAAGAGAGTGGAGCTACAAGGAAGGAAGGCAGATGCTGAAAACGTCCTGTTCCTTTGCGTTTACAGTTCTGCCGGCCTGAGAAACAGGGACACCCACTCCGCGTTTCCACAGCTGGCCCCAGCTGAGAGGACACGGAAGTGGCAGCCGCTTAATGTGCTGGAGATGATGACTGTGATTCTTAACTTTTATTATGCCGCCCTCACGCTTCTCCTGGCTACCAGGAAAGCTATAAATAAACCTAAAACAGTTAGGAATGGTGGCTGTGAATTACTATTTCACCCAGCCAAAGAATAACCAAGGTAATGCTGGGTATCATATCTCACAGTGGACTCACTGAAGACTGAAAAGCATGGGAATAATTTTAAAAAGACTCCATGGTAAAATACGTGATGACGCTTTTACTTGTGGCATTAATCGAACATAATCTACGTGTCAGGCAACTAACATAATAAGGCAATTAGAGGGGAGACTTGTTCTCGGCACCACACCCTCGCTGGAGCAGAGCTCCGCGTGGCGTCCTTTCATGGGGACACACCTTGCACCCTCTCTCCAGGACTCAGCACCTTGAAGAGCTCACAGAACTGTGCCCACAAGCCGGGGACAGAGCGGGCAGTGTCTGTGCCCACTCGCAGTAGGCGCCACACCGACAAGACTGCCGTTCGCGCCGCGCCGGCGAGAGCATCCACGCGTTGTACGGCACTTCTACCTCCTGACGCAGCGGGGCTGTGTCGTCTACGGTTTCGGGGGCCTATAACTGACTGAGCCTGTGAGCTTCATACTTCTATCTAGTATTTGAGAAACCGAACTCGCAAACCTCACTGCACAGACATTATCACAACAAAAGCACCTCATGCCTGAAGGGTTAGAGAAAAAAAAAACTACAGAAATCTGACCAAAGATACGGAAAACAATATTTAATCAGCCCCTCGAAAGCCTTCATATACAAGCACCATGGGAATTATTTCCAATTACCTAGACATTTTCAAAATTCCAATAATTACTTAATGATGTTTCACCACAGTAAAAAAATTGTGGAGTATGAAAAAACTTAAATTTCACTTCTCCTTACAGATTTGCCTTTTATCACAAGAGTAGTAAACAGAGATAAGCGACACCAGGACTGATTCTGTCCTCCTTCTCTAGCTGGAAATAAGAAGTTTCTCAAATACCCCAGAGCAAAAAAGAAAACAAACTAACTCTAAGTAGAAACATGCCTTGAATAATTCCAATGAGAAACAAATTTACTCCTACTATAAGCATGTTTTTTTTGTCTTAGAATAAATCCTATTTCTTTAATTAAGTAAATTTATAACCAACCAAAAAACTTCCTCCACAAAAAAGTGCCACAGCTTTCTTAGGTTCCTTTCTGTCCTTTAAGCTTCCTTGATTTTCATTAAATAATATTACCATGTGGTTTAATTGTAATCCATGAGAAAAAAATCAACGGGAGTCACAATATTAATTATTTAACATTCCTTTGCAAAGACACGTTAAGGCACCACCTGAAAGGTGATGATTCTGGCCCATGGGAAACAATTCTTTTCAATCGATAGCTGTAGTATTAGTTACAGTTCAAAATTTTGTGACAATAAATAGTGTGGCTTAACCTCCCAGACATTCGGACCAGGGTCACTCTTCTGGTCTTACAAACTATATTATGGCTGCTTGGAGAAAATGTAGTCATTTGGCTTGTCTCTCCCCTGTGTTTTCTCATTTCAAAGAAACAAGTGACTCACTCGTAAAAGCTGCAAGACTGGCTACTCTCAGGTTGGATGCTTGAGCATTCTCTTCAAACAAGCATATGTACAATGACTTTTAATTTATCTGGGTAGAATCACTAATAGTGTAACAGGTTGAACAAGATCTTATTCAGAATACTCAAGACTTAAGAAAAAGAAATCAGTCAGTCATGTACCTATTTGTACCTGTTTTAAAAATACTTTCTAGGTTGTCCCAGTACTCAGGAGGCTGAGGCAGGAGGATCACCATGAGTTTGAGGCCAACCTAGACTACATAATCAGGTTAAGGCCCACCTAAAAACATAGAAAGATTCTATCTTTTAAAAAACCAAAAGAATGGATTCTAGTTCTCATGCATTCCTGGAATTAATGTGCACTGGTGAAACATTTCTGGAAGACATTCAGGTAAATTCTACTCCTACCATCATTTTTTTAGGAAATAATAGCCAAATACACAAAGTACATGTGCAGATATGTTTTCATTGAGCTTATGTTTAGAAAAGCAAAGAGAAAAAAATGCCCATGAAAAGCAGATTAGAGGTCCAAGGATTTAGCTCAGTGGTGCAGTGCCTGCCTTGCAAGCACAAGGTCTTGAGTTTAATCCCTGGTACTGCAAGGGTGGAAGAGGCAGACAGATCTTCATCACTTGACTGATCTAGAGAAAGATTTGTTTTAAGGAATATAGTCTATGCCTTGGTAGCCAGTCCTAAATCTGCCGGGCAGAGCAGCAAGCAGGAGACCCAGAGGAGCTGGTGTTTCAGCCTGAGTTCAAGGCAGCCAGGGTGGCAAGATGGCACCATTTCCTCTTTTTCATGGAACCTCCTTCTCTTAAAACAGCTGGCAGGGTGGGGACCTCCCAGATGCACTCAAATGACCTGTGTCAGGCACATCAGGTTAGGAAAAGAAAACCTTCAGAGCAACATCTAAACTGGTGAGCGACCAAGAGTACCACAGTCTACCAAGTGTACAAGTAACTGGCAGAAACCTACTCAGAGGAGTGAACCAGACGTGGTGCGTGTCTTGGAATCCCAGCAGCTGGGAGACTGAGGCAGGAGGAAGACTGCAAGTTCAAGGTCAGCCTAAATTACGCAGCAAGACTGTCTCAAAGGAAAATAAAACAAAAGCAGAGGTGTACTCAGGGGACAGTGTTCGCATAACATACAGAAGGCCCTGGTTTCACTCCCCAGCATGCAGGGAGGGAACAGAGGGGAAGGAGAGGGGCAGAATGACACAGGGGTTGCTGAGCTTTCAATCTTCCTTTGTTCTGTTTTGCATCCACCTCCCCTTTCCTCTGAGTCAGGGTCGTCTGTCCTCTTTGGATCCTCGACCCTGCCGGGAGGGAGGGCTTCCTGAAACCCCTGGCTTCTGCAACTCACCACAGCAAAGATTATTGAACTTTCCAGAGCTCTGGATCTAATCCTTTGCCATTTCTTTTTAAAATTTCTGAGGCTTCAATTATCCTCTCCATACTCATTAAACCCTCTGAAAAGCTCCCACTGCCAACCGGCATCCTGCAGCATAGCCCCCGATGGCTGAGAGTCTAGGAGTCCAAAAGCCAGCAGAACGTCCAGCGAAACCAGTTCATTAGCTGGGTGTGGTGGCAGGCACCTGTTCTCCCAGCACTGCAAGGCAGGAGGGTCACGAGTTCGCACTCAACCTGGACCACTTGGCAACTTCACAAGACATAGTTTCCATAGAAAGTCAGGGCTGGGGACGCAGCTCAGCACAGGCATCCTAGGCTCAATCCCTCGTACTGCGAAACCAAACAAAACTCACCCATTCCTCCCTCCTGGCTTTACAGTTTCCAACGCTGCATGGTCATCCCTGCACTCACCTATTCTCTCAACCTGTTCAGCACCTTTGGCTCCTGCTTGGCCTCCGTGTCTGACCAACGAGCCCTAACAAATGCCCGGCTCAAGTGACTTCTTGATAAATTAGCTGAATGAGTGAATGAGTGAATGAATAAATGATGAATGGTGAATGATGAATGCTGAACCCATCACTTGTAATGGTGGTAACTTCGACTCTAAAATAGGCCTCTTACTCTCCCCTCCTCACCTATACAAACAGCAGCCGGACTACTTTCACCTCGTCCTGATTTGTCTTTCAATTCCTGCCTCGGTCATCTGTTTCATCCTATTCACGACTAACACTTTATCTTTTTAATTAGAGCCATAATCCTATTACCCCTTTAATTAAACAACCTTTCTTCTCCATTGATTTTTATGCTGTTGGGGATGGAACCGAGGCCTTGCACATACACGCCAGGCACGTGCCCCACACAGATGTGAATGGCTCTTCCTCAAGATCAAACTCCTCTCCCCAGAGAAGCCCGGGACTCCTTCTGGGCAGCCCACTACCGCAGTCTGTCAAGTTACTTAACACTTTCTGCTTCTCAATGAGAACCAACTGAGCAGCAGGACAATGCCAGGTGTCAAGACACTTCGCCCACAGGGATACCAGGTAAGAAAGAACCTCAATCTAATAACTTTCAGATGCTCTCGGAAAGGTAGGAACATGGGCCCATGAGGACACACAGACAAGGCATGAATGTCCAAGGAACCTGAGCACGTTCACCACTACTTAGAAGAGGAAGGCTGATGGATCGCACTTGTCAGCACAGCAGTCAGGAAGCTGAAGCAGGAGAATCTCTGCAAGTGCAAGGCCAGCCTAGGCTACAAAGTGTGTTCAAAGCCAGCCTAAATTATATAGTAGACCCTGTCTCAAAAGAAAAGGAAGAAAGAGAGAGAGACAGAAAAAGAGAGAAAGAGAGAGAGAGGATTTGTGTTAGTCAGACTGACAAAGCACAGGGCAAGCCATTCAGTCAAAACCTGCAGCAATTATGGGGTTGGGGGGGGTGTCAGTGAAGTATCAAATATGTTTAACTAAAGGTTCACAAAAATGAGCTATTAGAACTAAATACTGTTTGATCATGTCCAAGGAATGTAGCTCAGCAGTCAGGACATGTGTGAGGCCCTGGGTTCAAGTCTCAAAACAAGGGGAGAAAAAAAAACATCTAGTATAGTTTTCTGGTTATAAAATAACACAAAGGTACACTACTAGTCACTCACATACATACACAGATCCTAAGGGACTGGTGTACCCAAACAAATGTCACCCTTCAATCATAACAGTAGATATGATTACAAAAATAATTATAGTAATAGACCTAGAAACCCTCACTCTGTGTGCCACAATTAGAATGCCTGATGAGTCTGACCACCACATTTGTGGCCATATAACTGTTAGCTGCTCCAAGTTGAATCTACCCTCTTCAAAGAACTGCAGTAATGCTAGGTACTAAAAAGAATGTATTCTGCTGGGCATGTTGGACACACATCTGTAATCACAGCACTTGGGAGGCTGAGGCAGGGAGATCACTTCGAGTTTACAGACAGCCTGGGCTACATACTGAGTTCAAGGCCAGCCCAAACTATGCAGCACAACTCAATCTCAAAAAGTGAATCAGAAGAATGTACTAAGCCAAGCAGGATGGCTCATGCCTTCAAATACCAACACTGGGGAAGCTCAGACACAAAGACCTTGAGTTCAAAGCCAGTATGGGCTACACAATGAGACCCTGAAGGAAAGACTGAAGAACTATTAGCCAATGAAATGTATAAAGGGGTGCTCCCTGAAACATGATCTAAAGTGCTCAAAACTGAAAAGCAATCCAACATTTACCAGTAGAAGGATGATTAAAGAAACACAGTGGGAAAGTAGAAATCACAAAAGGAAATGTGATCCATTGATATGGACGTGGAAACCTGAAAACGTATTGTTTTTGGAAAGAAAAAAATTCAAGTACCAGTTTATATCCAATACGACCCTCACCATCTTGGAGAGAGAGACACATGTGAGCAGCTGCGCAGGAGGCAGACGCACAGATTGAAGGCGACACCCGAACCGGCTCCGAGCAGGGCTGGGACAGCTTTGGGCGGGGATAGTGCTGTGACACCGAAAGCTTCTCAGCAGGAATGTAATCACACCGCTAACAAACCAAAACCATGCTGTGTCCATATTAACAGATTCCAGGTTCGATTCTTTAAAATAATCCAATCATGTTTTTCGCAGTGCTGGATGAAACATTTTCTCCCCACGTGGCTCTTATGGAAAGAATGCTTTCCCTGAAAGGCACAGGATAATATTCTTGTCCAGCTTTGTGATGACAAGTTGCATCTTTCCAATTACGACTACTGGAGTCCCATGATCCATGCAACAATCCGGGGTCCTCCATTCTGTCCCTGTCAACATCCCTGCACTAACGCAAGGCCGAAGGGGCAGAACTGTAACCCCAGCTGGAGCTCGAGGTGCATGAACAGAGGAGAGAGTCCCACTTCGGAATTACACTAAGAACACAGAGCCCCAAACCAAGTAGAACTGTACGATCCCTGTTCGAGGCCTCTTTCAGAGCTAAATGCACTCTGATTCTTTAAGAAAAGAGTCTTGCTAGGATTGAAAGAAAAAGAAAAGTTCTGTCAAATATAAATACATTTCTTGCTGAAATTAAAGAGTATTTCTTTCTACAGTCAGTAGGAGGGAAAAAGGGAAAAAGTATTTTAACAGAGCAACTCATGGTATTCTCAAGCAGCCTGAGGTAACCAGAATGCTTCAACGCTAAGAACTGCCTTCAAGTCTACGCCAAACCTTTCTCTGTTCACGCATTACATCACAATCAGAGGCAATGCATGAATAGCAGGACTGGATTCATGCATATAAAACAATTAAGGAGGACAGAGTGACCATCACTCAGCACAACATAATATCACTGAGACAACTGGAGGGAAACACATACACTTGAGATGTTGTTCTAAAGAGGGAAAGACGCGGATAAAATGTTAACGTTTGTTCAACCACAATGTTTTCAATTCTCTTCTAGAATTTCATTCACTCACCAAATTCCAAGTAAGGCCAAAGGCAGAACAGTAACAGAAAGCGTTTCATAGCCTTCAGCTGCCTGCCCGAGGAATATACCTGCCTTTCTCTGATTATCTCCCCTCCTTTCGTACGTTTTCCTTATGCTCATGAACATTAATTGAGAAGGGGAATACCAAGTCAGGTACTGAAAATAAGACAACAGCATTAATTTTCAAAGGCCTCCATTATGTCTACTGCTCAGAATAGTGGTATCTGGGAATCAGGACTGGAGAGAACGTTCACTACTTATGAAGTCCTATAATTTTAACAGATCATATTTAACTCTTCATTTGAAATCAGGAAAAAAATTCTAGTATCTTTGTTACAGACTGTGTGCGATAAACAGAACCACTCAGAAACAACTGGTTATATTCAATGGGTTGTTTTGTTTTGTTTTGTTTTGTTTTGTTTTGTTTTATTAGAGACAGGATCTTACTATACAGGTTTGGCTGGTTTGAACTCACTACGTATCCCAGACTGGCCTCAAACTTGTGGCAATCAGCTCACAAAAATCAAGAAATAAATAAATAAAAATAAGTTTAAAAAAAACTTGTGGCAATCTTCCTGCCTCAGCCTCTTGAGTGTTGGGCCCACACCTAGCAAGAAATCCTTTTAATGGACACATACCCAACTAAAAGCACAGACAGTCTCACTCCTGAGCAGGACTCCAGGGAAATACAGCTCTATTTATTATCCAAATGGGAAAATAGCTGCATCAAATGGCGAAACCAGGCTATATACTAAAATACCAAACACTCAATTCTTGCCCCATCCATCCGCACTGTGGGGCTGTTCATGAGTGTCACTATGTCACAACTGCTTGGGCAAAAAGAAACAAATTCTTCTGACAGTTTTGGAGCAGGTGTCACCTAAGCCACTGGTGTTTCATATGAGGACACTGAGGCCAAGGAAAGAGGCTCAACATGCTCAGATCTCATAACATCAAACACTGGAGCCAGAAACCTTCAAATTGCCAGCATTCAACTGCGGGCAGACATTGCCTGTGGGCCTGCGTGTGTGCAGCTGGGACTGTACATTTCACACACAAGGCTGGTCAGTGCTGGTGATGGGATGGGCCAGGCACAGAGGCAAGACCTCAGCCCGCAGAGGAACAGGTGTGGCGGTGCACAGCTGTAACCCCAGCCACACAGGTCGCTGGGGCAGGAGGATCAAAAGTTCTGGCCACACTGGACTACATAGTGAAGGCCTGTCTCAAAATACAAAATGTTTCAAATTATAAAAACAAATGATTAAGAGGCAATATGTGCACCAGTTCCCCAAGATGAATTTATTGTTTACCATAAATATATACTAATAATTGTCACACACACACGCGCGCGAGCGCGCATACACTGGGGAATGAATTCAGGTCCTTGTGCTTACCAGGCAGCCATGGTGCCGCTGAGCTACATTCTCGCTATACTAATAGTTTTTTGTTTTTTGGTATCAGGGATTAAACTCGGGTCCTTGTGCTTCCAAGGTAGGCACAGTACCATTTGAGCTAAATCCCCAGCCCCTATACTAATAATTTTTAAAGAGGAAACTAAAAGAGATGTTAAGCAAAAAAAAATCCTGTCTGTGAAGAAACACTGAGCTGGGAACAAATGTTGTGCAAAAACTTCTGAGGATTACTAAATGCCATATTCAAGGAGTCTGGTCTTTCTTCTAGGTGAGCACTAC
>PVIC010037783.1:0-17918 GCA_004025085.1 Thryonomys swinderianus | reverse complement strand
TCCTCCTGTCTCTGCCTCCCGAGTGGTGGGATGACAGGCGTGAGCCACCACGCCCGGCATTTTTTTTGTTATTTTTGTCTCCATTTTGCTACGAAACAAGAAGTCATGCTGGAGTGGCAAAAAAAAAAAAAAAAATCAAGGAAAGAAAGGGTTAGGAGAGGACCTTTGCTAGTCATTTCTCCAGTTGTTGCATGAACCACAGCAGGCCTCAGAACCCCAAAAGAATGAGGAGCCTAGAGTTAGAGCTAGGGATTTCTTTAAAGAGGCAGTGCGCTCTGAGCAGGACGCCATTGGATATTTAACAGAGCAGTCATTTGTACACTGTTCTACAAGCACACTCAGCTTCTGCTAAGTGACACCCAACAGGAGGCAAGTTCATAAAAATATGCCAGTGTGTCCTCATCAATTGTATTCATTAGATCTCGTGCTATGTGACCATGGCTCCTCCCAAAAGTCGAAAGGACCAGGAAAGGTAAATGTTTTGAAAGGGTTTGGGACAGCAAGACAGCCAAGACTGTGTAACTAATGACAGTCTCCAAAGAAAAGTACCAGAACTGTAGAAAGTGACAAGAAAGATGGGCTAAGTGTGCTTGAAATAAGGCGGATATTTTCAGGGGGATTCATGGCAATGTATATTTTACTGTAATATTTGAAAATAAAATATTCACTGTATTTACACTTCCTGCAGTGGCTGAAGGGTGTGTACAAGCATCACCTTCTCCCCTACTCTCCTCCTCTAAATCCAACACTGTTCTCAGCATCAGAATTACATCGGAGCCTGAGACCTAGACTCCACCATAGAGCACTGGGTCACATGTAAGTAATCCTAGGACACTCAGGTGTGGAGAAGAGCCTAGCAGATGAACTCAGGGTGAATGGGTTTTCTGGAGACTGGGCAGAGGCCTTAATAAGTTGGAGTTTGATTCTCAAGATGAGAGGCTCCCTGTGATGGGGTGAGGAAGAGAAGAGCAACCTGTTCCTAAGGAGAGACAAGTTGAAGGGAAGGGAAGGGGGAAGGTGATATAGTCTAGTAAAAGAGGACAAGGGACTGACACCCATAGGGAAGATCTCCTGAGAGACCTTTAAGCCCATTGTCTACAGGAAAAACATTGAGCCTGGAGGAAGAAAAGCCCCCCCCCCCTTGAGACAGGTTCTCGCTTTGTAGTTCAGGCTGGTCTTGAGCTCACTATGTAGCCCAGGCAAGCCTCGAACTCAGCAATCCTCCTGCCTCGGCCTTCTGAGTGCTGGGATTACAGGCATGAGCCACAACATCTGGCAAGAGAAGCATTTTTGTGGGGGACTCTCTGGGGTCTGCTTCACTGAGAGGAGGAGGCTTTTTGGTAGGGTGGAATATTGGGAGTGATGTAGTCGAGGAGGAGGGAATAATTCGCCAGTTTCAGTTTAGAAAGTCGAGCAAGACAAAAAGAATCCACAAACAGAGATTGGCCTCTAGGTGGTGCTACTCGATCGAGTGTGCTGTACCATCAAGCTACATGCCCATTTCCCAAAACGTTTCAGTGCTAATCTCTAATCTCCTCTTTCGTTTCCCTCAAGTCTTCAAAAACTCCTACACCTGCTCTGACCTTTCTTGCCTCTGGTCAAGTGGACAGGTCAAGGGTCTGAAATTTTGGAGAAGGGGTGAAGCTCAAGCAGAATCACCACGGGGAGAACTAAAAACTGCTCAGGCGTGCCAACTCCACGACCAGAGACTAAAACTTTGGTGCACTAAAATACATAAAATCCGGCTCCGCTGGAAAGAAGGGATTTAATAAGATGAGATCCCAGTTGGTCAGGGATCTCCCCCTTATAGTCAGGAGCTTTGAACTGTACGCGGTAGACTTTGAACTGGGTTCATTTGGATTACCTGCTGCCAAAATCAATATAATTTTACAAGGAACCAGAGTTTGAATCTCTTCCTTCAGCTTTGCTCTTTCTTCTTTCCTTCCTTCTGTCTTTTTTCTCTTTCCTTTCTTCCTTTTTTCTCTTCCCTTCCTTCCTTCCTCTTTTTCTTTTCTTCCCCAGCTGCCTCATATTGTTTTAGCTCACAGACCTCTTCACTGTTCGGAAACCGCCATGTTCTTTTATCTCCCTATTCCTGCTTCTGACCACACTTCCTTCATCGGGACTTCCCTACATCCACTTTGTTTGGAAAACTTCAATCAACATCCTGTTCACATGTTTGCCCTTTCTTGCATCCCGTTTCTCTCCTTCTCCCGAGTTGTATACAAGAACTCTTCAGTTATCACATAAATTATACCTATGAGGTGTAGGAGGGAGAGCAGTTCCCGCCAGAGCTGAAGCTAAGCAGGCTCAGGCAGCGCTGGACCAGAGGAGGGGCCCTCCCTCCTTAGACGCAGGTCACACGTTGGGAGCAAACCCCGGACAGCTGGATACGTGAACAGAGTGAAGGTGGGACAATAATGGTTCTAAGTAAGAAAAGAGCAACAGTGTGTATTTCAGGTAAAAGGCAGTCAATACATTGTGGGAAATATTTTTTCTTTAAACTTTACACTATGTCAGGTATAGAGATAGGTGCTGAAGATACAAAACCCCTTAAATGCTGACTGGAAGCCCTAAGGAGTTGGGGCTCAGTCAGTCAGTTCCATGGAATGTCTGAGTAGAGGTGTGCCAGGCTCCTGAAGAGGAGGCCGCAAGGAATGCGAAGGATTCAGGAAGCGAAAGTGGAGCTGTGGTGGACCTTCGCCCGAATCAAGGAGTGCAGAACAGTAATGTCACCTGACACACAAAACAAAGAGGGCTTACGTTGGAACGCGTTGTGGTAGTTTGAAGAGCCATGGAACACCCAGGGTGAGATGAACAAAATGGAACTGGGGTCGTGACTGGAACTTGAGAGAAACTGCTGCTGGAGATTTGAGAGGCACCAGCGTTTGAGGTATGACGGCAGCAGGCTTCAAACCACAGAGACACATGACGTAATAGCTTGAGGAGACCCAGAGTGAGAATAGGACCCCTGAGTCTGGACCACGAAGGGTTCCATTAGTACTGTCATTCTCCCCGCCCCCCACCCGGAGCTGAAACTCTAACTGGTGGGATCTGCCAAGGGGAGAGAACCAGCCCCAGGGGATGTGGCGGGGGTGGGGGGATGTGACTGGTTCAGGTGCTTCGCCCATATGCTTCATCTGCTTGCCCGCGGACCAAATCAAAGGCAGCCATATATTGGGGGAAAAGGAGACAGGATACATTAGCTCTGAGGAGATGGAGGGGCCACTTTGCCGCAAATCACCATCCCACCATTTGCAGGTAGGCAAGGGTCTTTTATATTAAGGAAGGGGGGCCCAGAGCTAATGCACATCTTCACATTTGCGGTATCACTCCCAGCCATCTTCAGCTCTTCCCCTCTTTCTCATGGAAGATAAACCAAGCACCTGGCTTCTTGGAGCTGGCATCTTCATGCTGTTACTTTGGGGGGCTTAAGAGAAGAGAGGTTTTTGCTATGTGCTCAGCAGGAGGAAGTCTGGGAAGTTGTTTATGACTAAAAGAAAAACAACCTAAATGTCAAAGGTTCCATCTGGTAGCACCGGTCATATGACCAAGCTGCCCTTTCTCCTCTTTTTCTCTATCCAGCCAGCTCTTGTCTCAAATGCTAAAGAAAAAAAAAAAAGAAGGCTGGGCCCTCAAGGGAGTCAGCGCAGAAGGTAGTAACACCTTATAACTGTGGCTGGAGGTGCATCTGTCAAAGGCTAGGCCTTAAGACAAAGATCAGACGGCCAGGCCTAAATTCCTCCTTGAGGAATAAGCAATGAATTGAAGATTATACTCACCAGCTCCAATAAAGTCTAAATAGACATCAATCACTCAGGTGGGTGATAAGGACCTCCTGATCCATCCATTCCTAAAATGGTCTCTGTTCTTTCCACCTACCTTGCTACATGACCTGCTTCCCCATCGGATCAATATTACCTAAGCAGCTATACTTGTAATCTTACTGGTTGATCACAGTTTGTTTTTTGTTTGTTTCGAGACAGGGTCTCGCTTTGTAGCTCAGGCTGGCCCTGAGCTCACTATGGAGCCCAGGCAAGCATTGAACTCAGCAATCCTCCTGCCTCTGCCTCCCGAGTGCTGGGATTACAAGTGTGAGCCACTACGCCCAGCACTGGGAGGTGTGGTACTGATTGCTGGTGGGCGTGAGTCACCACGCCCAATATCATATCACTGTGTGTGGTTACTGGGATCAAACCAGGGACCTTGCGCTTGCTAGGCAGGCGGGGCAGAACCACTGAGCTAAATCTCTCGCCAGTTGATCAGTTTTGACCCACATTGTATCATCTTGTGATTTTGTACCCATCTTATGATTTTTCTCTTGACTTCCTAGGAAGTGAGCTTGTTGCCAACCCACTATCAGGCCCCCTTTTCTCTCCCAGGTACTATCTCTCTCAAAATTTTTTCCTCTTCTTAACCTCTGTTGTTCCTAAGAACTCATTCTTTGACTTCGGGAACACAGACTTGGGGTATTTGACATCTAGCAGGTTGAGTTACATTTTTTTCCCTCTATACCACGGGAACATGTTACCCTATAAGTAGAGAAACCAGGAGGGATGCCTCATTGACTTTTCTTTTTTTTTTGAGACAGGGTCTTGCTTTTGTAGTTCAGGATGGCCCTAAGCTCACTATGTAGCCCAGGCAAGCCTGGAACTCAGCAATCTGCCTGTCTCTGCCTCCCCAGTGCTGGGATTACAGGCATGAGCCACCATGCCTGGCAAACTCATTGACTTTTATTAAATCAATTGAGGAATTAGTAAGAATGGTTTCTCCTACTGCTAGAGTCTGCAGTTTGAGCGATTAAAAAGGGAGAGAAAAGCTAGGCTGAGAGAAGTACAAAGTATCACAACTACTATAAGAATTTATCAAGAAAGTGGGACGTGGTGGCTCACCTGTGTAATCCCAGCACTTAGGATTGTTGACAGTTCAAGGCTTGCCTGGGCTACACAGTGAGCTCAGGGGTAGCCTGAACTGCAAAGGGAGACCCTGTCTCAAAAACTAAAACAAACAAACAAAGAATTTATCAAGAAAGAGTTAACACTGAGGAACCCACAAACCTAAAGACCAGGAAAACCAGCTCCCCTAAACCACCTGATAGAATACATGGGAGATAAGGGGCAGCCACCTAAGGACTTTTATTTTTGGAACTCTTATTTGACATGTAAGACACAGGCACACACACCAACGTGTATGTATTGTGTTCTCACTAAAATCGCCATATTATTGTACTAGATACACACTTGTGGCCATCCCTTTTACCTAATAATTTAGCCTAAACTATCTCTGTACAAAGCGCTCCCCCTAGTTACGCAACACAAGAACCTGAGGAAATCAAAGGGCCAGAAGGAATGTAGGCCACAGTCCTAGGTTGGGGCAGAGGAGATAAGGGCCAGATCTCGGGAGTGTTCAGCTCTGATGCTCCTTATCTATCCCAGGGCAGCCGTCTATCCTCCTCCTTTTCTCTTTTTCCAAATAAAATGTCTTCCTTACCTCAACTCTGCCTTCTTTAACTCCTCACAGGAGCTAACAGTTACATTCTTGGTGACAGCACGTTCCAGAAGGAGGGGTGTCCACAACTCACCCTGCTGCAACAGCGGGGATCTGGAAGAGCTGTGCAGGAGATCGGGTCACCTTTGTATTCCCATCAAACACAAAATGGAACCTGATTGGACAAGCAGCACAGTGGACCGAACTGCGCAGTCGGGAGCTGTTCAGGTGTCCCCGAGGGACGCCACACTCCGGGCTAAGCCCAGGGAGTGGCCTGCAGAGTGAGACAGGTTGCTCTCTGCTTAGCGCTCCACCTGCGCGCTACTCAGGGCCCCACAAGCAGGAGGTAGGACTCAAAACAGCACCAATGACCAAACCATAGACGGCGCGATCAGCTGTAAACAGGAACAAGCCCTTCCACAAACTACAGTACGATGCCTGGATTTGGGCTAAGCTACAGTGCGTGGGTGGATCATCCTATAAAGGGTAGATAGATTTGGTTTTTGCTTTAGGTAAGTTCCTTGTGGGGATGAATTATGGAATGTAAACCATGTCACAGCTGTGATGGTCTGACACAAACTAGAGTGGTAAAATAATTTTTTGAGCAATAGTGCCAATAGTTTGGATGGTACTTTTCAGTTACTTAATAACTTCGAAGTTCAAGTACACGATCACTTTATTTGCTAAGAAATGAAGTCCTAGGGTGGTTTCATTTCTCCCACACACCTCAATATTTACCCTCAATTCCTCTAGGAAAAATAAGGATTTCAACTGGGCAGGGTGGCTCACACCTATAATCCCAGCCAGCACTCCGGAAGCAGAGGCAGGAGGATATCTGTGAGTTTGAAGCCAACTGGGCTGCATAGTGAGTTCAGGGCCAGCGTGAACTACACAATGAGAACCTGTCTCCAAAAACAAAATCCGTATTTCAGAACAGCCTTTTCTTCAGTCGATCTTGTGGAGGAATGTGCACTAGTACACTGGAAGATTGTCACTACTAACTTCTTTTGGCAGCTTAGGGGGAAAGTTCATTTTAAATACGGTACTACTAGAAATTTTCCAACAAGACTTTTACCTACCACTTTAATATGTATAAATATACTGTACAGAAAGACAAACTAGTAACCAGGTCCTGGGGAAATGGTCCAACCTTGTATTGTGTCTTTGGCTTTGAGAGTAGCAAATGTCCCCAATCTGCTACAGCGATATGCTTAGAAAAGACCCTGTCTCCAGTGTGCTGTTGGCACCAGCCAGTCCTCTGCACATTTGCCGGCTTGGCATTTTCTAAGACTGAGTAAACTTCATATTTTTAGAAACCAGAGGTCTGGTTTATAATTATCCATGTACTTAAGTGAGTAAAAGTCTTTTCCACAAACCACCATGTATTTTGTGAACTTTGTGAATCGTCTTTTATTTGGCAAATTAGGAAATGGTATAAATTTGTGCAGTTCATGTTCATTGATTATGGCAAAGTTGTAGATTTCTACACTTTGGATGAGAAAGGTTTTTTTCTCTGTAGTAAATTCTTTCTTATTTTGGCAAAAAAAAAATACTGCAGGCCGGAGATTTAGCTCAGTGGTTCCGGCGCCTGCCTCGCAAGCGCAAGGTCCTGAGTTCGATCCCAGTAACCACATACAATGCTGGGCGTGGAGACTCACGCCCACCAGCCATCAATACCACATTCCACAGTGCTGGGCGTGGTGGCTCACGCCTGTCATCCCAGCACTCAGGAGGCAGAGGCAGAGGCAGGAGGATTGCTGAATTGGAGGTTTGCCTGGGCTACATAGTGAGGTCAGGGTGAGCCTGAACTACATACACAGTGAGACCCTGTCTCAAAAAAAAAATACTGCCATTGTGACCTCCTAGCTATTAAATTTGCCATCATATTTTACCTACTGGACCTACTAAGTCTTTAACTGTCACTTCTGGTCACATTTTCCAAAACTTTTTCATTTTTATTTGACTGGTCCCCTGGACCAACCTGTGAAAATGTGAAAACCCTAAACAAACACACACCTATGGTACAGTATATGACAACAGTGGCCTATGTGACCTCAAACACAGAAGCCAGAGTTGGTTACTTACTCTCTGGCTTTCTAATTATATACTGTGGATTTGAAAGTAGGAAGGAAAAAAATCATAGTATATTTGATATCATTTTCATGATTCACTGGCAAATGTGGTAATGTTTAAATTAGTGTATCCAATATGTACATATGGGTAGATATGTGCTTTGTTTACAGGCATGTGCAGAATGCTAGTGGAGCCCATAAGAAGGACAGCAGACCAGGTCACAGAGACAAGAGGACACTGGAACTGGATCTTGAATGCTGAATAGTTTTCTAGGCAAAGAAGACATAGGAAGTCCCAACGGAGGAAATACCATGTGCAAAAGCAGGAACACAACAGCAGCATGAAAGGACATGGCAGTTTCCAGAACAATGAAGGATTCCATGAAGGAAAACACAAAGAAGCCTGGGGATGTACCTCAGTGGGAATCCCTTGTGAGGCCCTGGGTTTGATTTCCAGCACTACACCAAAAGGGAGGAGGTTGGACAGGCAGGAGGTAGCGGGTGAAGGTTGAAAAGACTAAGAGAAATGATTTTGAAGGTGCCTTAGATGCTATGCTAGATTAGATACCGTACTCTTACAATAAAAAGTAATAGCCGGGCATGGTGGTGCATGACTGTAATCCTAGCACTTGGGAGGCAGAAGCAGGAGGACTGCTGAGTTCGAGGCTTGCCTGGGCTACATAGTGAGCTCAGGGCCAGCCTGAACTATAAAGCAAGACTCCTATCTCAAAAAACAAAACAAAACAAAACAAACAAACAGTAAAAAGTAACAAATAGAAAATTTTGGTTTAGGTTGGCTTTCAAAGCAAGGAACTGTTAGACAAAGGGACATTTAGAAGTACTGGTGTCCTGGAGGATATACTAATAAGTGAAATCAATAGATCACAGGTAGGCAAATTCCGGATCTTCTCTTTGGCATGAACACCTGTAGATGCAAATGAGCTCTAGAAAGTATGACAGCTTTTATAGAATGGGAAATTTCCATAGGAAATTTGGTGTGGGAATGTAATGAGGGGAAGGAAGAAATATGATACAGAAAGAAAATAAAAGAGTATGTATAAAGGGGGTGGGAGGTGTGCGTGGGTAGGGATATGGGTAAAAATGAGAATTAACTTGTGTCATATACTGGTACAAATTCCCCAGTATTATACGTGATTGTGAGATGTATATAAATTGTACCGATAAAAAAATTCAATTTTAAAAAAAGAAGTACTGGTGTCTTGTTTTTGTCTCTTTGGTTTTTTGGCAGTCACTGAATTCCCTCTAGCTGAACTCAAAATTATGATCCACTTGCCTCAACCTCCCAGAACACTAGGATTATAGAGCTATGACACAGCGCCAGGGGGGTTTTCATTTTTTCTAGTGCTGGGGATGGAGCCCAGGCCTCGTACATGCTTACCATGCACACTACTGAGAAATGTCTCTAGCCCAGGATTCAATTCTCAAACTCTTTTTTTTTTCTCAATCTAGAGTGAGTTTTGAAATATACTTGTACAAGGACAGTCTTCTAAATTAATGAAATGTAGTAGCTGAATATATGATACATGATGAGAGTATTAGTTTCATGAATTTTTTGTTTAAGGTAGGTCAAAGAGAGGAAGAAGAGCAGGAAGAGGAAAAGGAGAAGAGGGATGAAATATAGTTGTTATTATGTGTGTCTCTGTCAAAATCTTTAAGATCCAGAGCCCTGGAAGCTGAGTTGCTAACATATGAAGAACTCCAGCCCCAGTTCAGAGGGAACTTTATCAACTCCAGCCATATCAACCTAACTCCTTTCGGGAAGCCTGCTCCCCACAGGCTAGGACCAGTCAGCCCCCAAGCCCACGTACCTGGTCATACTGCAACAAAACAAAAACAAAAACCTCTGAAACATGGGGCACAGTTCATATACATGGTACCACTTGAGGTCGGAGTGAATGTGGATGGGCAGAGCTGTTGATAAGTATGCCTGCCATGCCAGCTATCTTGGACACTGGGATAGCATGGACTGGCTCTGTCAGCTCTGTAAGCTTCTGAGAAGAAAAAGCAGAACAGAACATATAACTGATGCCTAAAAGTGTTTCCTGTGAAAAAGCCAAGTATTTTACTTTCTTTCAGTGAAGAAATTCTTTCAGAAAAGTTTCTAGTATAATCTGAGATTGGTGCGATCTTATGCTTATTGCCAGAAGCAATCTTTTTAAAGTGGTTAAATTTTGAAGAGAATTAAAATGGAAAGCTCGGGCCAGAGATTTAGCTCAGTGGTTCCAGCGCCTGCCTCGCAAGTGCAAGGTCCCGATTTTGATCCCCAGTAACCACATACAACAGTGGTGACTCATGCTCACCAGCCATCAATACCATATACCACAGTGCCGGGTGTGGTGGCTCACGCCTGTAATCCCAGCACTCAGGAGGCAGAGGCAGGAGGATTGCTGAGTTTGAGGCTTGCCTGGGCTCCATAGTGAGCTCAGGGCCAGCCTGAACTACAAAGCGAGACTCTGTCTCAAAAAAAAAAAAAAAAAAAAGGAAAACAATGTCTTATAATATCTAGCTAACTGAGTTAAAATGTTGATTTATGTATCAGTCTGACTCAGTGATAAGATTTCATGGAGAAACTAAAAGAAACTTTAAGCTTAGATACAGAAAAAGGAACCCTTCTTCACTGTTAGTGGGAATATAGACTGGTACAACCTCTGTGAAGGTCAGTGTGAAGATTCCTCAAAAAACTAGGATTAGAGGTCTCATTTGACCCTGCTATTCCCTGCTAGGAATATACACAAAAGAATTAAAAGAATCATATCATAGAGACATATGTGCACCCATGTTCATAGCAGCTCAGCTTGTGATAGCTCAATCTTGGAAACAACCCAAATGCCCATCAACTGGAGACTGGATAAAGAAGATGTGGTTTTGCTATAAATGGAGTATTACTCTGCCTTAAAGAATGATAAGTTTGAGTCATTTGTACTCAAATGGATGTACCTTCAGGACATACTCATAAGTGAAATAAGTAGGTCACAGATGTGTAAATATCATATCTTTTCTCTGGTATGAGGAACTGAAGATGTTAGTAAGTTCTAGAATGTATGATGGATATTGTGAAATAGAAAATATGCAAAGGAAAATATGGTGGAAGAGGGAGTAATGAGGGGTAAAGAAAAAATTACAATGGTAAGAAAAAAGGGAAATAAAGCTTATGTATTTAGGGGTGGAGGGTTGTGGGGTGGGTAGGGGAATGGAAAAAAATGAGAAACTGTAACATCTACTGGTACAAATTCCCAATATTGAGTGTGATCATGATGTGCATATACAGTGTACCAATAAAGATAAACTTAAAAAAATTATCAAGAAGGCACTGGAGCTTGGAACCTTTTCTACAAGTACAAATACTTCATGTATTCCTCAGAAATTAATAATGTGAATAAAAACATCAACTGATTAAACTGTTTTCATAAATTGATATTTTATATTGTATAAAAAACAAACACCATGCTATTTTATGATATTTAGAAATCAGTTAATATATAACAAGGGTATTATGAATAGCAAGAGATAGATTTTAAAGTATCCTTATAGGGAATTTGGTGTGGGAATGTAATGAGAGGAAGGAATAAATATGATTCCAAAAGAAAATAAAAGAGCATATATATATAGGTGGTAGGGGTGTGGGTAGGTAGGGATGTAGCTAAAAATGAGAATTAACTCGTGTCATATACTGGTACAAAGTCCCCAGTGTTGTGTGTGATTGTGAGCTGTATATAAAATATACCAATAAAGAATTCAATATGAAAATACAAACTAAAGTATACAAGGATAGAATGCTATATTTAGTATATATAATTCAGTTGGAGATTATTATTAAAGCTGGGTGGCAGATACGTGGAGGCCCATTACATTAATCTCGCCACCTTTGTACACATTTAAAGCTATTCATAATAAAAAGTCCAGTCAAGTTCAGTGATATGTATCCATAGTCCTTGCAACCTGCAAGAGTTCAGTGGGAGGCTCATTTTAACCCATGAGCTTAAGACCAGTCCAGGCAACAGAGTGAGAGCTATCTTTAAACTTAAAAAAAGTTTTATATAAAATGGAGTATTATCCTGCCATAAAGAATGACATGGTTCATTCATTTATGTGCAAATGGATACACCTGGAGGACACACTGATAAGTGAAATAATAGATCACAGATAGGCAAATACTGGATCTTCTCTTTGCTATGAGCACCTGTAGATGTAAATGAACTCTAGAAAGTATGATAATTTTTGTAGAATGGGAAATCTCCAAAGGAAATTTGGTGTGGGAATGTAATGAGGGGAAGGAATAAATATGATTCTGAAGGAAAATAAAAGAGCATGTATATAGGGGGTGGGGAGGTGTGGGTGGGTAGGGATGTGGGTAACAATGAGAATTAACTTGTGTCATATACTGGTACAGATTCCCCAATGTTATGTGTGATTGTGAGATGTATATAAAATGTACCAATAAAGAATTCAATTTAAAAAAAAGTTTTAAATAAAACTGAGGAAGAGGTTTTGGGACTGAGGTGAGTAGCCTAGAAGTAAAGATCTTCCCTGGCATGTATAAGCTGTGAGTTTGAGCCCCAGAATCATTTTTGATGGTAAAGTATCATGAATAGGCACAAAGGTCTGACAGGCATAACCTAGGATCACGCTGCTCTTTGAACTGCGCCTGGCACTGTACGGAGTGGGACAGCGCCTTGGCCACTCCCAAATCAAATCCTTCCCGGAACCTCAGAATGTAACCTTATTGGAAATAGGGTTGTTGCTGCCGTGATCAGTAAACCCTTAATCCAGTGTGACTAGTGCTTTTGCAAGAAGAGGAAGAGAGACACAGAAACACGGAGGGAAGATGACATATGAAGACAGAGGTAGACATTGGTGTTATGTTGGCACTAAGAAAGGAACACAAAGGATTGCCAACAACCACCACAAGCGAGGACAGTCAGGGAACAGATTTTCACCCTGAACCTCCAGGAATGAATCAATAGTTTAATACCTGATCTCTGATCTTCAGAATAGTGTGAGTATAAATATCTGTTGTATTTCTGAGAAGAATAGTGCATCCCTGTAATCTCAGCACTCAGACTGCAAAATTGAGTTTCACTCAAACAACTAAGCTAGAGTCTATCTAAAAAAAACAACACCACCAAAAAAAAAAAAAACCCCTCTGTTACGTTTAGTCACTTAGTTTTTGGAACTTTAAAACAGCCCTCACAAACTAGCAATACTAACAGTGGTCATATACATTCACGCAATGACCTTGACCACAGACCAAGAACCTTTGGCTTTGCTCTTCTCAGTCATGGACAGCAGGCCTCTCAGCCCGACAGCACAGGGGTACCACCAAATGTGTGTGTAAACGGTGAGGGGAGGGCAATGAAGTCACAGCGAAACATGGGGTGGCAAGCGCTTGGCATCTTGGCAAGCACTTAGCATCTTGGCAAGCGCTACTTTTCACTTCATGGATAAGTAATTTAAACTACTGTTTTCATGTTAAGGCAACAGATAAAACATGCAGTACAATTTTTAACAAACAGTATGACTATTTAAGACAAAATTTAAGGCTTTTTAAAAAAAAGTTGACACTTCAGCTGGTAAACAGATTTAGTGGTGCTAAACTTGAAAAGTTCAGCCAATTCTACAAGTATCAAAGACTTAAGTATGGAGAAAGAAAGACACATTAAGTACAAGAAGAAAATTGAGAAAAATATATAAGTTCTAAATGAAGAAATGCTAAACATAATACAAAACCTAAAAGTCACTAAAGAACATACTGACATATTACTACACAATATTGAAAACTTCTCTGCCACATAAATAAACATAGCATAAGGCAAAAACACAAGTAGGAACATTTACAACATACAGAACAGACAATGGAGTCTATTTCACTCAACAATGAACAGATCATATAAATTAATTAAATGAAAGTGGATAATAGACAATGAGATAAGACCATGACCAAAGAATGCATAGAAAAAGAAAGATTAATTCCTTCCATGTTGTATATATGTATCAAATTATCACATTATTGATAGCACTCTATAAATATGCACACTATGTGCTAATTGCAATCTGTAAATATGGAATTAAAAATGCACGTTCATAATGTGCTGTTGTCCTCAAATAACTTTGAGAATAAGAAAAGCAGAGTAATATAAATCCTATTTCTCTCTGTCTCTCTCTCTCTCTCTCTCACACACACACACACACACACACACACACACACACCTCTATACACAAAAGCCTGCTAATATTAAACCCATGTGTCCATGGTGAATACCACCACAGCAGCAGGAGTTTCTTCTGCCCTGAAACAGGGAGAGGGCAGCATATACATGCAAAAAGGAAAGTACAATGATAAAAACACTCAGCTTCACTCATAATGAAATATATTCGAGTTAAAGTAAAATACTACTTTTCACCTACCAGATTAAGAATTTCCATATAGATGACGGTGTAAAAACTGGCAGTCTTTGGCATGGCCTGTACAGAAACAGAAATTGGGCAAACTCCTTGGAGGGTAATTTATCAATACCTATCAAAAATGCTAGGTATGCATATACTCTGACCCAAAAGTTACATTCCTAGGAATTCAGGTTCCAAATATATCACATCTGTGCTTGAATATATGTCTAAGGGTGGCCAGTATAGTGCTGTTTCTAGCAGCAAAAGTCTGGGGGGATCCCTAACTATTCATAATTCTGGGACTGGTCGATCATAGTAAAGTAGAAATTCTACATCCACCTCCACCTCTATTCAAAAGATGAAATAAAAAGCTATGTGTGATGAGGCACGACTTTAATCTTAGCTATTTGGAAGGCGCAGGTAAGAAGATCTCCAGTTCAAGGCCAATCTGAGCAATGCAGTGAGACCTTGTATCAAAATAAAAAAGAACTGGGGATATAGGTCAGTGAACAGCATCACTTTTCTTGCTCGTGACTACTTGGTAAAATAGGTAAGGCAAGACTAGTCTAATTGAGGCTGGCATTTTTCTGATGTCTTGTTTTGAAGGCTACTTTCTGGTTAGGACTTATTTAGAGACACAGGCAGACAGGTAGACATGAGTGAGTGGTAGGGGATGGTCTGGGGAGTAGAACTTTCCACCCTGCCAGAAGCAGCGCAGAAACTAACCTGGTTCCCCTTAACTAGACCCTCTTCATTCTTACAACCACATACAGGAGGAGAGCATAGAGCACCCTGAAGGTGGGAAGTGGGGGGAAGTAAAGGGACAAGAACAAAGAAACTTCTAACCATCCAGCCTGTCTATGAGCCATATCCTGCTTTGCAATAAAACCAGACTTGGCTTGCCTCTGCCCTCTTGTTCCTCGAGTGTGATGGCCAGGCTAATTCATCTCCCTGGAAGGCCAAAAACCAGGATGGCGATAGTATAATGCCCAAAGTGCACCCTGCAACCCTACATGGAAACTCTAACCCCTGTACCTCATGTGACTGTATTTGTATTTGGGTATAGGATCGGTAAACAGGCAGTTATGTTAAAATGTGGCCTTTAGGGTGGGTTCTCCCCTAATCTAACTGGTGTCCTTTCAAGAAGAGACAATAGGAAAAGAGAGGCTGATGCATAGACAGACATATCAGGGATGCACTGGCACAGAGGAAAGATCATGTTGAGGACATAGAAAAAACTGGAGTCACCTGCAAGCTCCGGAGAAAGGCCTCAGAAGAAGCCAATCACACTGACACCTTGACCTTTGTACCCTGAAGAGCTGTGAAAAGTAAATTTTTATTGTTCATAAATTACCTAGTTTGTGATATTTTTGTCATAGCAGCAGGAAGGGACCTACCTTTAATGTTCAGAACTGGAACTGATCCCTCCTTCCTCTGCATTCACTCGGCTTCTCTCAGGATTTATACTGTGCATTAAATTCTGACTTACATAGCAAGCAAGGCCTGGATAAGTTAAGTAACTTTGCCAAGAACATTTTGCTAGTGAGAGACAAAGGTCTGGGTGGAGGAGGTGCTTCTTCACTGAACACACGGACTATGTGTGGCCCATTTGATTTCTAGGGCCCAGCACAAAACCTGGCCCATGGACAGACCTCAGTATGCTATTAAAGCTGGGCTGGCTGCACATACTTGTAGGTGGAACTACTTAGGACAGGACAGGACAGGATAGGACAGGACAGGACAGGACAGGACAGGACAGGACAGGACAGGACAGGACAGGACAGGACAGGACAGGAAAGGAAAGGAAAGGAAAGGAAAGGAAAGGAAAGGAAAGGAAAGGAAAGGAAAGGAAAGGAAAGGAAAGGAAAGGAAAGGAAAGGAAAGGAAAAGAATGACATGTCTTTTTCTTCTTTTCCTGTCCTTTCTTGTGCTGTGCTGTTCTTTCTTGTCCAGTCCTTTCCTTCTTGTCCTTTCCTGTCCTTTCCATTTCTATCCATGTGGTACAGCATTTTTTTGGCATAAACAAGGCTCTGGGTTCAATACCTAATTCTGCAATCTAGAAAAGGGGAGGGGAGGGGAGGGGAGGGGAGGGAGAAGGGAAGGGAAGGGAGAAGGGAAAAGGGAAGGAAAGGAAAGGAAAAGACAAGACAAAAAAGAGAGAATCTATTTCCATATATGTTTGTGCAGTGAATAGAAAGCAGTTATGGCTAGAAGACGAAAGAGAGGGAGGAAAGCAAACTTTCTGGACTTAGCATGGCATTTGATACCAATTACCTGTCTTACCTGCTTCTCTATGATTACATGATGCTCCAGGAAGAGAATCTGTAGGCACACGGTGCTTTGCATAGGATCTTGAACCAGAACACTTCAGGCACCTACATCATAATCAAACACAGCAAGCTGAGGAGAAGGAAGAACCAAAGGGAAGTGGTGATCCTGAAAGGAGAAGGGCCCAAAGACTCTGGGAACAGTGAAAAGACCGAAGCCTGAAGTGCAAAGACAGAGATACCCAGGGGGCCCAGAGATGGACCGTGCAGAGCGAGAGAGATGGAGAACACCAAGGTTCAGTCAGACTCATGTTATATATGAAGGAGCCCGTAAGAAATGTGAGGGGGGCACCACCCTATTCCCCACTGGGCTTCGGAGGAAAATGCAGAACTTACCCAGGTTATCAGCCACTAAAGGTGAAGGGACAAAATTAGGCAAAGAGCAAGGCCCTGAGCCTCCATCCGAGGCTTACTATACAAGCACCTCAGGCCTGAGTGGGCCTGTGAAGTAGCTGGGATCAAGGATGAGGCAGCAGAGGTGCGGAACACATTTTCCCTCAATAATAAGAGTGGAAAGTGTGTCGGAAAACATGACCAACTTTTAATTATCCACATGCTAGTAAAAAGGGGATTATCCACAAAGTGTGAGCATTTTGTTTTGTTTTTCGATCTCTTCATTTTAAATTCAAACCTAGGGTTCTTATTTTATTTGGTTTTTGTTTTTGTGGGGATTAAACTCAGTGTCTTCAACAATGAGCTACATTCCCAGCCTTCTTTATTTTGAGACAAGATCATGCTAAGTCCTAAATTGTCCAGGCTGGACTCAAACGTGCTGTCCTCCTGCCTCAGCTTCCTGAGTACCACCGTTCTCACCATCCAACCGAGCTTTAACCAATTGGACGTGCTACCTCTTTCTTCCTTCTGCCGGGCTGCCCACATGCTCTGGGCATGTCAGAGAAGCCTGTACCTGCACTCAGGGTTCTCAGAGAGGAAGCCTCACAGCACTTAATCCAAGACCTACACCATCTGCTCATGGGAAACATGGCAGGGACAGCAAGTGAACCACTAAGGAAATGACTGGGATGCCAGTCTCTGAGTAGACTGACTGTTGCTCTGGGGAGTTAACTGAGCTCCTATTAGGTGCCATAAAAATATGTTCATTTTTTTCTAACAAACCACTTCAATAGTTAGCATGTTTTAACCCCATTTTACAGATGAGGAAACTGAGCCTTAGAAAAGGAAATAGTTTAAATTATGAGCACTTAAGTAGGAGGTGAATTCTATATATATATTTTTCTGAGTTCTAAACTCATGCTCTTGTTACTATTTCTACTGTTTCAAATCACAGAGAATTTTTTTTTTTTTGAGACAGGGTCTTGCTTTGTAGTTCAGGCTGGCCCTGAGCTCACTATGTAGCCCAGGCAAGCCTCAAACTCAGCAATCCTCTTGTCTCTGCCTCTCGAGTGCTGGGATTACAGGCGTGAGCCACCATGCCCGGCACTGTGGTATGTGGTATTGACTGCTGGTGGGCTTGAGTCACCACGCCCAGCATTGTATGTGGTTACCTGGATTGAACTCAGGACCTTGTGCTTGCAAGGCAGGCGCTGGAACCACTGAACTAAACCTCCAACACCACAGAGAATGCTTTTTAAAATTTAATTAACACATGTACCAAGCAGTTATAGTA
>PVIC010037782.1:0-17920 GCA_004025085.1 Thryonomys swinderianus | reverse complement strand
TCGTGATAGCTCAATCGTGGAAACAACCCAAATGTCCATCAACTGGAGAGTGGATAAAGAAGATGTGGTTTTTTTACAAAATGGAGTATTACTCTGCCATAAAGAATGACAAGATCGATCCATTTAGGTGCAAATGGAGACATCTGGAGGATATACTAATAAGTGAAATCAATAGATCACAGATAGACAATTTCCGGACTTTTTTTTTTTTTAACCAATCTGCATCACCAACACTGTAAATACTAAAACCAAGACATTTTTCACATGCTGTCCTTGTTCTTTCAGTTTTCCCAGTTGTACCATCCCTGCAGTATCAGCACCTTTAGCCTTTTACTTTGTAACCATCATGAATTGTCCTGCAGCTCATTTCAGATTTAACATTGGAAGATTTTTACTTCTTTTACACTTGAATATATTCTTTTACAGTGAAAAGTATGGTTCTTAACAATACTTATTATTTATGTTATTGTATGTATTTCAAAATAATATATATTATAACTGATGAAAAACTAACTGGAACTCAA
Source organism: Thryonomys swinderianus (assembly GCA_004025085.1). Lineage (NCBI taxonomy): Eukaryota > Metazoa > Chordata > Mammalia > Rodentia > Thryonomyidae > Thryonomys > Thryonomys swinderianus. The sequence continues at coordinate 17,396 of PVIC010037782.1, read as the reverse complement.
AGTTTTTAATGTTTCCATTTCTCCTGGGAATATATTCCACTAATGATGCCTGGTCAGAAAGTCATGTTCTGAAGTCATTTGAAGTACAGCTTTTTTTGCCCTCTATTGTTTATCTCTAATTAAATATGAGATTAGATATGCTTATAATCCATTCAGTAATTGTGTCCCTTCCTTTTGATTTAACTGTTCTTTTTTAAATATGTAAAGCCTATTTGTTTTCAAAGCCCTGACTTTGTAACGAGAAGTCTTTTCCATCCTTCCACCTTCAGATTATTCTTTCTGTTTTCCATTAATACCAACTTTAATAAAAATGAGTTAATTTATCCTCAGTATCTTTCTGTATCAAGAAGTCTGTATGTATCTTCATATTCTCCTCCATAAAAGGTGGCATCTGTAGATGTTGCGTGCCTCACTTTGTCACTTGGAAGGAGGTGTGGAAATCCCTCTGTCTCACTCCATAAAGCTAATTCCTGTGCAGTGGAGCAGTCCTCTGTGTCAGTGGACCACAATGCTCACAGTCCCTCACAGGAGGACGTAGGGCTGCCTCCAGTCATTGGCTTGGTAATGCCAGGGCATTGAATCTTACATGTGAATCATGTTGTGTTTTGCCAGTGCATCTTGGGGATGCATTAGTAGAAGTGGAACTGCTAGGGAAGATAAATATATGTGTAATTTTTCAATCCCTTTCAGAATTCTTCATAGGGATCACATCAGGTTAGAGCCCCACCAGTTATATATCCTTTAAATAGGTTGTTTAAAGCCAACTGTCTTTAAAAAGCCTTTTTTTTTTTTTTGAGACAGGGTCTCGCTTTGTAGTTCAGGCTGGCCTTGAGCTCACCATGTAGTCCAGGAAAGCCTTGAACTCATAGCAGTCCTCCTGCCTCTGCCTCCTGAGTGCTGGGATTACAGGTGTGTGCTACCCTGCCTGGCACTGTGGTATGTGGAACTGATTGCTTCTGGGAGGGAGTCACCACGCCTGGTATTGTTTTTTTGTTTTGTTTTGTTTTGTTTTGTTTTGAGACAGGGTCTCGCTTTGTAGTTCAGGCTGGCTCTGAGCTCACTATGTAGCCTAGGCAAGCTTTGAACTCAGCAATCCTCCTGTCTCTGCCTCCCGAGTGCTGGGATTACAGGCGTGAGCCACCACGCCCGGCACGCCTGGTATTGTTGTATGTGGTTACTGGGCTCGAACTCAGGACCTTGTGCTTGCTAGGCAGATGCCAGAATCACTGAGCTAAATCTCTGGCCTGGGTGGTGGTATTTTAAGGGCAGAGTGAGCACTGTTTTCTGCTACCTGGACCGAAAGCCACTTTGATCTCCCCTGTAACCTACAGGAGGATAGATAGCCACCTCTTTCTCTCAACCCTGTGTTAGTCTGTTTTGTGTTGACAGAATGAAATACTTGAGGCAGGCTATCTTATAAGTCAAGAGGTCTATTTCACTTAATTCTGGTGGTTGTGATGTTCAAACAGCATGGTGCCAGCATCCTGGCCAGAGCCCTCTGGCTTCATCTCAATACCGTGGGGAGACAGAGTGAACTGGTTGCGTGCAGACCAGACAAAATCTCTTTGGACCCCTTAATATTTAGCTGTGTAAAGGGTCCTGAGATTGCATGGCTACTCTGGAGAAGTATTTTACATAGTGTAGTTTACAATTCTTTGATGATTTAATTGAAGTTAATTCAGTGGACTGGAGTGAAATGGCCCACTCCTGCCTCAGTTGGATTCCTAGTACCAGAAAAAAAAGTGAAATGGCTTAAAAAATCTAAAATCATGGCATATGTAAGTTTATATGGTATTTTGTGAAACTTTATTTCAGCTTCTTATTTACTTGCATAGAATTGTAACAGTAAGTGAGTCAAACTTTGAATGCCAGCACCAGAGAAATTTGTGCAGTGGGCCAGGAGACATACAAGGATATTTTTTGCCCCATTGTCAGATATTTGGAAACAACCTGAATATCCACATCAAGGGAAAGGATAACAATGTGAAAGTGCTATGGTTGCGTCCTCTAACACTTGAGAGAAACGTACCAGCTGAGAAGGAAACCCAAAGTATAACATTTATGTAAACACGTAATTTTTAAAAGTACCTTATGTTCTGGATATATGTATGCAAGAGTGTGGCTATTTTGAAACAGGTCAGAAAATGACACCAAATTCAAGATGCTTACTGCCTCTGGAGAAGGAAATGCAGATGATAGGCAAAGGGATATCAACAACATCCATACTTTTATTTTAAAAGCAACTTCATACTGTCCTCTGTCAGTCCTTGTCACTTGCAACTTAAGTGTTTAAGTATTTTCTTTTTTTATGTAGCAGGCAGGCAGGTTCCACAAGAGAGAAAATCAAATAAAATATGGGACATAGATGGTGGGAAAAGCTGATAATTACTTTTAGTCCAGAAAATAGGAAATCACAATTTATTGATCAGCAGATGATTGTGCTGCTAGCCTGTAGTGTGCTATTCCTCAGGGCACCAGCACCCCAGATGCAGGGACCTGATGTCATAGCATCATCTCAACTTCAGGAGACTGCGTGTCAGCCTTGAGCACTCTGCAGGTACTGATGTATTTCTTCTTCACAGCAACCATATGAAGTAGGTACCATGTATCTGCATTTTACAGATTTAAAAAAACCTTGGAGCTGAGTCACTTGCCCACCAGCTAGCCAACAGCCTGGGAGTGGAAACATTTAGGGTTGGGCTGGGCAGATTATTCTGAGGTTCTGTTTCAGCTTACCTGGGTTGTAAAGTGAATTCATGAATAGTTTTCTAATGATGCATTTCGGGATGGGTTAGTATAAGATAAAATCTAGAAAGAGTCCTAAATCATACTGTAGTTTTGCATATCTGTCCATTACATTAAAAAAAAACCCTAATAATTATACCAGAAACCAGTTGGACTGTCTTGGATATTCTTTCTAGGGGATTGCTTTGGAAGCAAGAAGTCACGAATGGTCAGCATCTCTCTGGATTGGTGTAAACGATGTTTCCAGCTCCTTAGCTCTTAGTTTCCAAGTAGAGGGGAGCGGTGATACTGCAGCTGACCTCTTTCTTTCTGTCTCTTTCTTTCTCAGGAGTACTTCTTGCAAGTCGAGCTGACAAGTAATGTCTTAAAAACAGGAGTGGTTTGCTGCTGTGTGGGACAGTGCAACAATGCCATCCCTGTAGACACTGTGCTCACCATGAAGAAACTGCCAATCACTTACGTATGTTTGCTGTCTGTACACTTTGGTTACAAACATTTCTTTTTTTTTTTTTTTTTTTTTGGCGGCCGGGGATCAAATTCTGACCCTTGTGCTTCCAAGGTAGGCGTAGTACCACTTGAGCTAAATCCCTGGCCCTGGTTACATATATGTCATTGCTTGTGAGCTATGTGCTTATCTGGGTTTTGGGTGAGGTAATATAGATGAGGCCTTTTTGTAATCCTTTTTAAAATGGCTTTTTGCATGTAAAGCCTAACAAATGTGGGGTCTGCCCTATGTCAGACAGTGTAAGCAAGACTCAAGATGAGTGGTTCTGTCTGCACAAGCTGATTGGCCCTTCTGTCTGGGAGATGAGGTGGTGACCAGACATTGCAGAGCAGAGCTCCTTACTCTGTTTTGATCGGTTATCTCATTTTTTTTTTTGGTGCTGGGGATCGAACCCAGAGCCTCACACTTGCTAAACCCATACTTTTCCACTGAGCTACACCTGAAGTGCACAGCTCTTTATCTTTTGACTTTTATAAATGTTGTAGGATTGATAGAGTCAAGTCTACCGTAGACAGTAGTGCTGTGGGAAGTGTTACCTCTGAGGGTCTGTAGAGTTGAAAATACCTGAATTAGAATGCATTGTCACTGGGCAGCTATGACAGAGTTTAGCTCTTTCTGGTAGCAAATCCTGTCTGAGGCTGTTTCCTTACCTCTCATTCTTATCCATCACTGCAGAGCAACAGGAAGGAAAACAAGGGCGGCTACCTCTGCCACTCCTGCGCAGAGCAGCGCATCGGGCCTCTGGCCTTCTTAACTGCCTCTCCCGAGCAGGTGCACTCCATGGAACGCACGGTGGAAAACATAGTGCTGCCCAGGCACGAAGCCCTGCTCTTTCTTGTTTTCTGAGGCCGAGGTTCTCCATGGCACAGAGCGGCTTGCCATGGTCTCCCAAGTGCTGAAGGAAGCCAGCGTGGGCAGACTCCTGCTCACCTAAGTGAGTTCAATCACAGAACATTTTCTAAAGAAGAAGAACCCAGCCAGAGTTGGACCTGCCATTTCTCCGTTCTCGACAGATAGCCAGTTACCACTTGCCTATCCTCAATATGTATCAGGTCAGGGAAGTGGGGGATGTTCTTTTGATAAAAACATTTTATGTATTTAAACTTTTATTACAAGGTTTCAATTAAACAGGCATTGCAGCACTGGCATGCCACTGTGACACCTCGCTCCAACACTTGTTGCTAAATTTTCTACTCTTCCCATTTTCTGTTGTCAGCAGCTTATCACAGGATATAAGATTTTCATGTCATGAGGAGTCACACATGTGTGAGGCATAGTGTGTGTCTTTGTCCTTGTGGGGCTCACAGTTTAAGAAGGGAAGTAGCATCCTGCATAAAAGACAAATATAAAGTAACAATAACTAGACTTAGATTTCTTGTGTTTCCTGAAGATCAGAAATACTTTTAAAGGAAACCATAGTAGTCAGCTACAGTGGGGGAGACAGGGTTGATGGAGGAGAGATGGAAAGGTGGTTCCTGATTCACTGTGCTTGGGGATACAGGGTGGAAACTGTAATGGAGTTTTAAATTCTTACAGAAACCACCAGTGAAAACATGTCATAGAGATGTACATGGGTCTGGTATTAGACATTCAGTTTTAGAATGTTGGTAGCAGGTGGAGGGGCAGACCTGTCATCACCCGAGTAATACACTACATTAGACTCTGAACTGAACCAAGCAGACTCCAACTTTTTGAGATATATCTTTTTTAGGAAGATAATTCCAAATGTAGTTTGGAGGATGTTTGGGGAAATGGAACTGAGCAAGTGGCTCATAACTATAATCTCAGCACTCGGGAGGCAGAGGCAGGAGGATTGCCATGAGTTCAAAGCTAGCCTGGGCTATGTAATGAGCTTGGGGTCAGCCTGAACTACACAGGGAGAACCTGTCTCAAAAACACTTGAAGGAAAGAAAAGAAAATCGGATAAATTAAAAGGCAAACAATGTATTGTCAGCAAAACATGACAACTGATGGGCTGGATCAAGGTAGTTGCAGTGGGACTGATGATTAGAGTGGATGCATAGGTCAGTGGTCCCCAGATGAGCAGCATTAGCATCACCTGGGTACTTGTTAGAAATAAAATTTTTCAGTCCTCACTCCAGATACAGAGGGTGAGACTGTGGCCCGAGTCCCTAGAGTTGGTATTTAACTAGCTATACATGTAATTCTGATGCACACCAAGTTTTGAGAATTCATCTTGATCCCAAGAAGGTAGAACCAGTAGGTCTTAGTGCTTAGGCGAGTGTTCTAACTCAGCGAGAAGACCTCATTGTGACTTCATTTTCTGTCTGCTTCTCCACGTGGATGAGGGTGTCCTTCACTAAAGAGGAAAATAGAAGATTTGTGTAATATCATGGGTGAATTTGATTATCGAAATGCTGAGTCTAGGAATGCTCATGAGAGGTCCCGGTCGAGTTGTCCAAGAGGCTGTTGTGTACTGGGTCTGTTTTCTTTCTGCTTTTTTCTTCCTGAAATTTCTTTATTTGGCTGATGTTCAACTTTTTAAACTGGTTTCCTATTTGGTTTTTAATATTTGCCCTATTTTCTGTTTCTTAACTTACCCTTAACAACATCTAGTGAGTTTTGCTGAAGTCAACACTTCAGTAAAGCACTTTACCTGGAAATAGAGATTTTAGTTGTAAGTTTGGAAGAAGCAGTAAGTGTTTCACTTGAAGAGCTTTGATAAGCTTGTCTAGAAGCATCTAATGAATGAGAAGAGCAGGGGTATAGGAAGTAAGCCTGAGGATTGTGAGGCCTGAGCGAAGGAAAGCCCAGGCACTGAGCATCATGATGAAGTTCTTCCTGAATTCAAGAGAGAAGGGGATTGAAAAAGAAGTGAAGCTATAAAAAGTCAGAGCTACAAAGAGGCCAGTGAAGATGGAAAGATGTTTCTGTAACTGACACCACTCAAGTCAGTGTTGTGTTCACAACTCAGTTTCAGTGAGGCTAAAAGCCAGACTGCAGTGGGCTAAAACATAAGAGGAAAAGGTCTAGTAATCAGATGGATTAAATGTATTTATTTACATTGGTTTCTTCCTCAAACAGTGACAGAAAGATTTTTTTTTTTTTTGAGACAGGGTCTCAGCAGTTCAGGCTGGCCCTGAGCTCACTATGTAGCCCAGGCAAGCCTCCAACTCAGTAGTTCTCCTGCCTCTGCCTCCCTGAGTGCTGGCATTACAGGTGTAAGCCAACAATCTGGCAGAAAGATTTTTTTTTTTAAGTATAAAGGCAAAGAAAATAGAAAAGAGACAACCACAGAAATGTAGAGGTTAGAAGGCCTGATGTGTCCTCAAAAGAATCTGAGTGGCTTTAGCAAAAGCAGTGACAATAAAATTAAAGTTCCTAAGGAGCCAGGCCTTGCAATTGAGCCCAGGGAACAAATCTGCAATAATCACTCCATATTTACCCAGCTCAGTCTCAGCCAGAGCCTTAGTGGCCTCCTCTTCCCTAGGAGCAGTAAACCAAGGACCAGCAGACATCTGAGAAATGTCTCTGACGTGCAAGTTGGTAGCAGATGTGAAGAATCCACTTAGAGGAAAGAGTCTATATAGGGAGAAGATAGCATCTACACATCTTTAATATATCCAGAAAATAAGAGAATACTGCATTTATGAAATTAATACTTAGAGGCGAAAGTGTTAAAAACTTAGTACATGTTGGAAGGGTAAATTGAGAAAATAGAAAGTAGAACAAAAAAGATAACAAACAAATTTAAGGAAATAATTTCAGACTTTCTGCATAATAAAGGATTTTTAGGAAACTAAAGTGCCCATCCTCAAAAAAGTACAAAAAAAAAATTAACCAGAACTGGTTAATTGATAGGAGTTTCTGAATGGAAAGGGCTCACAAAATGCTTACCCAAGGGGCAGAAGTAGAACTCCAGGGAGAATAGCAGGTTACGTGAGTGTGGTGACTGCTGTGTGATAGGAACAAGTAAATATATTAATAATGTTGAAAATGGCAGAACCATAGAGACACAAAGATTCTATAAACTCCCAGAAAGAAAAAAGCTTTATGTAAAGGATCAGGAGTCAAGATGTCTCCATTTTATGCAATGGCAGAATTGTATAGCTGTCCCCTAAAAATCTAAGAGGGGTAGTTGCATGGGGTTCCCCTTCCTGTCATCCAGCACTGGGGAGGTGAAGGCAGGAGAATCATGAGTTTGAGATCAGTCAAGGACACAAAGCAAGACCTTGTCTCAAAACAAAAACAAAAACCTACTAGAAGATAAGCAGAATTATGGCACTTTCATACTTGCAGGGGGGTTTTTTTTAGCCTGTTTTAGATCCTTTCTCCAGAAGCCGCTGCAGGATGTGGTTCGGTGAAATGAAACAAGACTGGGGGAGACAATGCTCTAGAAAACAGTCCTCTCCATGTACGGAGGCGCCAGACACAAGGGAGTGGGCCCGACGCTCCAGGTGCAGTCTCTTTAAGTAGATGAACTTAGTAAATGTCAACTGTTCCTCAATACATATTTGTTTTTTATTAGTACCTGATTGCAGTACATGATGGTTACATTCCTTGTGGGAGTTCGTACATGTGCATAACACATGTTGATTCTTTTTTCATCCCCTTTCTCTGTCCTCCCTTTCCCTTCCCTTGATCCCCTTTGGATTTTTATCTGTCTCCCTACTTCTTATTATCTATTTTTTATCTTGTTCTTTATTTATAGTTTGATTTTTCATATAAGAGAAACCATGCTTTTGTATCTGGTTTATTTCACTTAATACTATGATCTCAAGGTACTTCTATTTTCATACAAGTGACTATGTCAGTAGTATACCATTGTGTTTAAATACCACATTTTCTTCATTCATTTATCTGTTGATTGACGTGTCAGTCACTTCCAAGACAGCTGTTATGAATTGTGCTGCTATAAACATGGGTGTGCATGTATCATTGTAATGTGATGTTTCTAACTCTTTTCGGAAGATACTAGATGATAGCTGGGAGAGTGTTTAGGCTGGAATTAGGGCCAAATATAGAGAACTAAGCAAGTGGAGATTTTTTTTTTTTTTGCAGTACCAGGGATCGAACTCGGGCCCTTGTGCATCCAAGGTTGGCGCAGTACCACTTGAGCTAAATCCCCAGCCCACAAGTGGAGATTTTTAAAAAGGCAACTATTTTGGGAATACTTGGTCCCATAAATGAGAATTATCCAGCAATGGTGGAAAGTACCCTGAGACCAAAGAAAGTGCCGTATTAGCAATCTAGGATTGCTTGAAGTCCAATTTAATGAAAGCTTGCAAGTAGAAGCATGTCTCAAGTGGCAGCAGTGTAGGTAGATTCTGCATCCCACGGCAAGAGAAAGAGGTTTGTACGCCAAGCCAGATAAAGGTGGACCATGGCCAACCAGAAAGTACCCCACCCTTCTCAAAAAACAACATAGTATTATGTTCCTGGGTCTGCCAAGACACATTCCTCATGTCAGTAGCAAGTACAACATTATTAACTATCTTTAACACCTTAGTTTGCCCTGTAGGTTTACAATATACATCAGGGTCACCAAGCAGACAAAATGGTGGTTACAGGCCCAATGACTGTAGGATATCTAGCTGGATGTCTACTGTGATCATTTTTTGGAAAGTGACAAGTTGTGCAGAAGAGGAGATCATGCTTACTCCAGGGCTCAGCCATGTGTGTTTCTGTCATCTTAACAACAGCCTGTGTGTTGGAGGGAGGGATGTGTGAACCTCCTATAAGAGGGGAGTAAATGAGCTGAATCTCTAGCCTGCATAGTAGTTCAGTTGTAGTTCCCAAAACTTAAAAAAAAAAAAAAAAAAAAGAATGGGTTTATGGAGAGATAGGGAGATACCAAAATAACGAAAAGACTTTTAATTTTTTTGGGGGGTGGGGGGATAGAGATAGAGTCTTGCTTTGTAGTTCAGAGCTCACTACGTAGCCCAGGCAAACCTTGAACTCACAGCAATCCTCCTGCCTCTGCCTCCTGAGTGCTAAGATTATAGGCATGAGCCACCACGCCCGGCAGTGTGGTATGTGGTACTGACTGATGATGGGCGTGAGTCACCACGCCCAGTATTGTTGTATGTGGGTACCTGGGATCGAACCAGGGACCTTGTGCTTGTTAGGCAGGTACTGGAACCACTGAGCTAAATCTCTGCCCCAAGATTTTAAATATTTTGAGGAGAATAACTGGGGAGGTGCAGGGTGTTTTGGTAAACACCTTTGTATAAATATTGACTCTTAAATTGTGCACCTGTATGGTAAAACTGTCAAATAGGAATGGGAAGGAAGAAATGGATCGTATAGAGACTAGCCAGGGATTTAGCACAGTGGTGCCACCCCTGGCCAGCAAGCACAAGGTCCTGACTTTAATCCCTGGTACCTCAAAAAAGCCAAAACAAAAAACAGAAAAAACAAGCAAGGCTAGGAAGAAGTCTTCAGGTAAGCACAAGACATGATGTTAGGAAGGAGTCACTGGAGGTAGATTTTCTTTTGTCCTTTTTAAGTGTATAATTCAGTGGTTCTGGATTTTTTAAAAAAATCACTTTCTTAATGCACATTTTCTAATTTGGACCTGTAGTCAACAGGCCACACTGTAATCAGTTGTTTCATAACCACATAACCAAGAGTCACTGATGTTCTAGCCTAAAGCAGTAGAGGTCTCAATGAGCCTTTGTCATGCCCTCTTTCAGGCCAGTCCCACATTTTACCACTCTTTAACACCACATTTCGTATCAAGATTTTTGTTGTTGTTGCAAGTGACCCAGAAGCAAAACTCTCAAGGACAGTTAATGGGAAATATGATGAGTTCTCATGGAGTTCAGAGGACAGATTGCTAAGAGTCCTTGTCTCAGTGGCTTCATGTCATGCTTAAGAACCGAATGCCTTCCTCTTGCTGCCATCTGTAGTGTGTAGCTGGCCCACGCTGACTTCTCTGATGACAGGTTTGTCTTCAGTGTTTCCAGTACTGTGTTCAAACATGGCTGTGTCAGAAAGACAGGTAAGCATGTTTCTGTGTCTCTTAGTAGTAAGAAAATCATTCCCAGGATTGCTGAGTTCAAGGCTTGCCTGGGCTACATAGTGAGCTCAGAGCCAGCCTGAACTACAAAAAGCGAGACCCTGTCTCAAAAAAAAAAAAAAAAAAAAGAAAGAAAATCATTCTCTGAACCCTCCCCAGCTGAGGTCACATGTCATTGGGGTTACTTTCCAAATCCTAAGCCAATCACTAACAAGGAATTTTGAGAAATGCAGCTGCTGTGACTGTATAGAACTGAGGAGAAGCACACAGAGTCTCTTCTGAGCTGTCTGCCTTTGGCTCTCTTGGGCGCTGCCCCTCCACTGCCTCTGCACCCTTCATGGCGTCTTGGAACACTGAAAATACCTGCACCCACCTACAGCCTCGCAGGCCAGAGTCTCCTTTGTCCTGGAGCAACGTGGAAACTAGATGTGATGCTTTTATCCTAAGGAGAATTTTAGAGCTTACATACTTGTTTTGTAATTAGTACTTTTGGCTCTTTCCCCAGAGATGTAAAGTGGCAGCCCTAGGAAGAGAACCTTCTATATTTGGAGTGAGGATTCTACTAGAAGGGAGCAGCTGGGTGAAGCCAGACACATGCTGTTGAGATGACAAGGTTCTGATCATTGCCAGAATCTTTGCTTTTTACACTGGTTTTGTTTGTTTTGTTTAACACAGTAGGTAAACTAGAACCCTGCTGATCTGGAGTTTGATGCTTCAGAAGCTACTTCAGCCTTCATTCCAGCCCATCTGCCCAACTGTTGGCGGCTGAACAGATCACCTGATCAAGGGTACTGCAGAGAGATTAAAAAAAGACAAGGTCATAGTGCATAAATGGGGGCCCAGGACAGTCAAAGCTCTTATCTGGCTAAGACGCCATCTCCTGGAACTTGTCCCTATTTTGATCATGAGGCTTCTGGAAGGGGTGGGGGGCGGAGCAGGGAACAGTGAGGTGGAGAGCACCGATGTGAGCAGGGCCCTTCCGACAACAGAACGGCATATTTTAATGGGAACAGATTGGTGATTAATGGGAAATCTGTTTCTTCCCATGGATTGATTTTGCCTCTGTAGGAGTTTTCTGTAGCAGTCATGCTGCCTTGTTGTCTAAGATGTCACGGTGTCAGGGATCATTGAGGCTTCTCTGTAACCAGTGGTGTGGGGAGCTGCTCCTTTCCCATAAGCCAACTGCTGGCTCTTCAGACAAGCCACTGTGGACCAGTAGGCAGACTGCAACTTTTAATATGAAAAGCCAGTTTGTGAATTTGCAGCTCGCTCAGAGTGGTCTCCATCACCCAACTCCTGGGCGCTTTCTCGCCTAAGCTTGACATTTGCTTCCCAGTTCGTCTTTGCCTGTCCCTCTTCCTCTTTAGAATGTGCATTTATTTAAATTCCATTCACCTCCCAACATATGTCCTGATTCTACAGTGATCATTAAACATTCAAACTTGGTGATTTCTGCCTATATAGGACTTGTGTGACCCAACAGTACTTATACTTCATGTGGCATTTATTGTCCAATATTGTGTTGCAAAAGGTTTTTGCTCTGTTAGGTTTGTTTTGACATATTTTCCCTTTCTGGCCAGGCTATAAACCTGTCTGTTCTTACTAAGTCATTAATTTGCCTGGGTAGGCTCAAACTTGTGATCCTCCTGCCTTAGCCTCCCAGAATGCTGAGATTACAGGCATGTACCACCATCCCTGGATTAGGCTGTACAATTATTGGGGAAAAAAGGGGGGAGGGGGTCTTGGATATGACCTCAGGCCTTTGTGAGATGAAGTGATGCCAATTGCTCAAGTAACTCCTCCAGGTGGTGGGCGGCAAACAGTAGGACGAACACTTGACGTTCAAGTTTCTAAGTTGTGTCCTTTCTCCTGTACAAAGTAATCTTTGGTCATTATCACATTAACATAGAACAGAGAATAAACACTGTCAGGCAGATTGGTACCTTAGACTAGGGAGAAAAGGCTTGCTAGAGAAGAGCTGAGCAGGCTCTGGAAGGTAGGTTAGATGCAGAGGATGGTGCAGCATTGCCTGGGGGCTGAGCATGAGCCCTGGGCCTGACTTACAAGAGACCTGTCGGCCACCCCCCAGGAAAGCAGTGGAGACAGAGTTCGGGACAGCCTTTGGAAAGTGGTGGCCCTCGCTGCGTAAGATTTTTTTATGTGATCTGAGAGACAAACTGGGGTACTCAGGCCCTTCAGAAAGCAGGCTTCCTCTTGCAGAACACCTCAACCAAGGAAGAGATGTTAGGACATTATAGACAAAATGGGGCTGCCTCAAAGGATATAGGAAGGTAGGAGGAGGGTGCACTGAGGTACATGTGAGTCCTCCACATTTCTCCTGTATCTTCCAATACCCAGGGCCTTGGCTATATCTAATCACCCTTTCAGCTAGGAAACTTGGGACTACTGATTCAGCTATTGCCACTGCACAGATTGGAAGTTTGTCAGAGGTCAATCAGTCCTTCCACTGCCTAGATGGGGACAATGAGGGCTAAAGTTAAAAAGCCAATAGAGACTTGCATAATTTTAGAAGTATATGGGGTGCTGGAAGGTTGGTGCCTCAGCAGACAAAGACAGTATCAGATGTCTTTGAGGGCAGCAGTAATCCTATGAGCATGAAGATCTTATGCTGTTGAGGATTTTAGGATGATGAGTTTATGTTTTATGAGATGAGTAAGAAGCTTATGTTTTTTTGTGTAGATGGGATGGGTTAAGCAGGTAAGGAATTTGTCCCTCTTCAGTTGAAACCTTTCTCTTTAAGAACCAGGATTTCTTTAGGTGATGTGATCTTGTCCTTGAGCATCACAGCCTCACAGGCCACTGAGGCCTCAGACTGCCCTCATCATAATTTGTTAAATGATTTATCACCAAAAATTATGTAGTTGAAACTTAGTCTGGATAACTTAGTGATTTAGTAAGGCCCTGTCTCAGTTTTTTTTATAAAAGGGCTCAATGTGAAGAGCCAGGATTCAGTTCCCAGTAACCCCACCATCACCAAACAGCCCATCCATGTCTGGCCTTGGATTTCTTATACCCATACAGCTTTGGAATTGAAGCATTGCCATCTCCAGAGCGAGGCTTTAGCGACATGCTGCCCTGGGTAACTTCTGGTAAGCTAACATACTGCATAGGTGGACTGTTGAGAACATCAGAACATAACCAGTCAGATCATCAGTACTTCCTACTTCTCTCTCATTCACCATGCTCACACCTGACACAGACTTCCATATCAGTTAGGAAGGTTTCAGTGACAAGTAATGAGAATGAAATCTGTTAGAAGGAAAAAAATTATTAGAAGCCTATTAGGGGATGATTGATTCACAAGAAGTTGGAGGACTGGTTTTTGGAAGGTGGTTAAAAACCAAAGCGTTCTGGAAGCCAGAAGCACTGCTGGGCGCCCCTCTGTATTCTGCTGTACTGCATTCAGTAACTGAGCTGTAGGTGAGCGGCTCACATGTGCCCATGTGGTGGGAGCAGAAGGAGGGCATATCAGCCCATTTACATTAATTAGGGATGAGGCCGTCCAGCACGCTGGAAGATCTCCAAAGTTGCAGTGTTAGAGAGTTTATATCTAGATGCACCATCCTATGGTGGACCATAGGATGTGATCATCATCAGTGGATCAGTCCACTGATGAGTTTATAGTTAAATATGATTTAAAGGGTGAAGCCTAGTTGGAGGAGGTAGGTCACTGGGGGTGTGGCCTGGAAGGATCTAGCTGGGAGAATCTTCCTCTTGATCACTGTCAGCTCCCTGTCTGCCAGGCCATGAGCTGTTCCTCCTTTGCCATGCTGCCCAGTGCTGGAACCTGTCAAGTACGGACTGAAGTCTCTACAGTCTGAGCTATAAACCTTTCCTTCTTAGAGCTGTGGATGTCAGGTATTGTGTCTCAGCAACAAAAAAATAATACCAAGAGGGAGGTGTTACATACTGGATAGCTAAGAATAACAAGAAAGGAACAGGAATTTAGAGAAGGAATATACTAAGTGTGTGTCTTGTATGTATAAATTCTGAAACAATGTCCACACATTAAATTTGGATATCAAGTAGTAGAAGCAGAGGATTCTGTCATTTGAATTGGGCTGCTCCTGCCTCAAAAGACCACAGACTTGTGGGAAAACAAGAAAACTCAAGTTGCTAACTGGTTTCTGCTGTTCTGAAGCTATGTGGTAGCCTCATCTAAGAGTAAAAGGTCATTGATGGAGAAGTGGAGTGGGCAGCTAGAAACATGGGGATGTCTTTAAATGTGTGTCGGTTCCTGTTTTCTTACTTTTTAACTTCTAGAAGAGAATTTAAAAACAAGAAACTAAGCTTTTTTTTTTTTTGATCAAGAAAAATCAAGGCAACATATCAGTTGTCTTCATGGAAAAACACCGTGGAGGGCAAGAAGTGAGGGAAAGGGAACATGTGAATTATTTAGATTTACAACCAGCTAATGACATTTGGGCTAAAGGCTTAATAGCTATCGGTCTTTCAGGTCCATTGGAATTCTCTGCATTTTTTCCACTTCAAATATTAATTTTAAGAATTGACTGTTGCGAGGCTTGGTGGCACACACCTGTAGTCCCAGCAACTGAGAGGCTGAGACAGGAGAATTACTTAAGTTTGAGGTTGGCTTGAGCCAGACAGTGAGTTCAGTGCTAGCCTGAACTACATAGCAAGACCTTATTTCTAAATAAACACATGAGTGAATGAATTCTTATTAGCAGCTACTAATCCCCAAATCATGTTGTTAGTTCATTCATACAGTATTTATTGGCATTTACAGAGAGCTAAGGATGGAAAGGCGAGTTGCATTTCCCTGATGGCCCTGAAGAGCATGGTAGACAGTCACCACACTTTCCCTTGATCCCTTCCTTCCATTTGTCCTTTTCCTTCCCCTTGAACCTGGACTGGCCTTGACCAATTCAATGCAACTGGAGTGCTATGTAATGGTTTCTGGTCTAATCTTTAAGAGGCCTGACAGCTTCCACTTTCTTCTATCACGTGTGAGCAGTCTGATTGTCCCAAGTCCATTCTGTGAGCTCGCCCAAGCAACTGTATGGGAAGGCAGCTGTTCATTTTGATGAAAACCCCTAAACTGATGACTGGGAGAAGTCAGTGAGAAGTGTCATTTGCAGTGCTTCTGGCAGCACGCTGACTGGATGCTGTGCTCGTGCCTACCTGCCAGATGCTTGTGGTCCCCCCAATCCCCACAAGTACAGGGGGCAGTTGCAGACAGTTCACAGTGAGGATTGTGCCGCTTCTACCCTAATTCCAGTACCACTTCTGTTCAAGCTCTGGCATTAGCTGAGATGTGTTACCTTAGTCAAGTCTTTTTCTCTAGTCCATGAACTTGTCTGTGTAAAATGAGGTCATGGGATGAAGCCTATGATTTTAGGGATAAGTATCATAAATGGCAAAACAATAACAGTAGTAATGTAGGGAAGAAAAGGAATAATGTGTATATATCATGGTAGCTGAGCCCAAACTTGCTATGGTTCAGATCATGTGGCTTTGCCTTATGTGGAAATTCTGTTACAAACACCCTAAATCTGTGGTCTGTACCAGCTATAAGCAAGATTTTTTTTTTCCTTTTAGAAAGAAGACCCAAGGCTAATCATTTTAGACTCTGCATTCCTACCCTTTGTTCTCTGTTACTTTTGTGGAATATTTCTCTTTGGTGATTCTTTCACTACTTTTTTTTTTTTTTTTTTTTGAGACAGGGTCTCGCTTTGTAGTTCAGGCTGGCCCTGAGCTCACTATGGGGCCCAGGCAAGCTGCCACGAACTCAGCAATCCTCTTGTCTCTGCCTCCCGAGTGCTGGGATTACAGGCGTGAGCCACCATGTCCGGCATTGTGGTATGTGGTGTTGATTGTTGGTGAGCGTGTCTCCACGCCCAGCATTATATGTGGTTACCGGGGATCCAACTTAGGACCTTGCGCTTATGAGGCAGGCGCCGGAACCACTGAGCTAACCCTCTGGCCCCCACTACATTTTTAATACTGAAAATAGGTATTTTATTTTGTTTATACAAGGCACACTTTCAAAATATAAATCATATATAACAGCTGTAACAAACAAGTATAAATATAGAAGCACATATATAAAACATCACTGAGTTCAGTTTTCTTTCTGAATCTTTACATCAAGGTAATTCACTGGCTCAGTATCTCTACTGCTTTTCTCTGCTCCCTTTCAATACGAGCAGAGTGCTGGTGACAGAGTTTAGAGGAACTCAAACGGTAGTGTCTTCCCGAGCCAGGAAGAGCTTTGTAATTAACTGAGAGCCCCAGGCAGGTTCTGTTCTTTGCAGACTGCAAGTCAGGATGAGGTATAGAGGAGACAGTCAGGTGGATAAGCTGTCCTGAATCCATGTCAGAATGAAATGAGAGCCTTTCAGGAAGACCTTCAGCCCCTCCCAGGACAACTGCATCTTTCTGGACTCCGGGAAGCGGGCTGTGTACTGAGGCCACCCAAGGGGGCAGCATCTTGTAGGTACCGGAGAGCCTGCATGATCCAGGCACAGTCCATCATGTCAAGCCAAGGACCTTTGATTATCCTGCTAGGCTTTTGCCTGGTGTCTTCTAGGTCCTCCAGCAAAGCAGAGTTGGATCCTTTGCTCCAGACATAACTTGCTGGTTTCCCCAAGTTTCAGAGGTTGGGCAGATAGCTTCCCGTGTCTTCTTCTCTGCTGCTCGTGGCTGTGGTCATTGGGATCGCTTCCGTGATTTCCATTTCAACAGGACGTGGCTGGAAAGTAGTCCTGCAGAGCAGATGATACAAAGTTTAAAAATATAAGAGGGCTCTCCCCAAGTTAGCAGGTCCTTTTTTATTAAACATAAATGTCCAGCACAGTAGATAACAGCAGACATAGGCTCTTTCCACAGTAATAAAACATGTAGTCCTCAATGATCTGTGTTGCTCAGAGGTTGAGGAAACCTGGAATGGCTAAATGTGCAGGTAGGACTTACACCCCATGTTGGTATTTGCAGTATTTTGTCCACCAATGTTTCACCAGTGCTGCTGGCATGGCTCATCCCATGCCCACCCTTACCCCAAAATTTGCCATCATCTGCTTACAAGCAGTGCAGATGGCAGGGACAAGAAATGTCTGGTCAGACCAGACTTGATCATGTCTGTATAAATGATTTTTAAAAGTGCTTAGCACTTAGTGAAATGTT
>PVIC010037781.1:0-17915 GCA_004025085.1 Thryonomys swinderianus | reverse complement strand
GAACCACTGAGCTAACCCTCCGGCCCAACCCCTTTAAAATTTTGAGGCAAAGCCTTGGTAAGTTGCTCAGTTGCCCAGGCTGGGCTCAAACTTGTGATCGTCTTGCCTCAGCCTCCCACGGTGCTGGGGTTCTGGTATGGATCACTTCACCCAGATCCCTTTCAACTTTCATTACTGGAGAAAGCAGCCCCAGTACCTTTGAGAGGGATAAGTTTCACTGAGGTATATATTTACACAGATGTATATATACCATGTTATTAGGATACACACTTATAAGTTTTGAAAGAGGTTTACAAGTATATAACCATCATAATCATCAAATACAGAAAGATCCCACACCTACTAAATTTTATCCTGCTTCTGTTGTAATTGTCCCTTCTGCTCCAGACCCTAGGCAGCTAGTGATCCATTTGTTGTGATTGCAGGTTGTCATTTTCTAAGGTTTAATATAAATGGAATACTGTGAACTTATTTTATTTATTTTTTTTGAGACAGGGTCTCGCTTTGTAGTTCAGGCTGGCCCTGAGCTCACTATGTAGCCCAGGCAAGCCGCCACGAACTCAGCAATCCTCCTGCCTCTGCCTCCTGAGTGCTGGGATTACAGGCGTGAGCTGCCACGCCCGGCACTGTGGTATGTGGTATTGAAGGCTGGTGGGCATGAGTCACCACGTCCAGCATTCTATGTGGTTACCGGGATCGAACTCAGGATCTTGAGCTTGCGAGGCAGGCGCCAGAACCACTGAGCTAAATCTCCAGCCCACTGTGAACTTATTTTTGATCTGCCTTTTTTCATTCAGTACACTGAGATTCACTAGTGTGCTTTTTTTTTAATCAAGAGTGGTATTCATTTGAGTAGTTGTACATATTATCAATTCACTTTTGATGAATATTTCAGTTAATTTAGTTTTGGGCAATTGTGAATAGTTACTATGAACTTTCTTATTTAAGTTTTTGTATGGACATATTCTTTCCTTTCTCTTGGGAAATTAAGACTATCATAATGGCTCGATTTTATGACATGTTTTACTTTTTAAACACTGCCGAACTATTTTCTGAAGTGGTTATAAAGTCATACATTTCTATCATTAGAGCATAAATTCCAATTAATTCACATCTTTGCCAGAACATGTTAGGATGAGTCTTTTAAATTTTAATCTTGCTAGATGATGTTTAGTAGTAATGCATTTGGTTGTAGTTTTCCTCTTCCTGGTAACTAATGATCTTCAGTGTGTTTCCATAGACTTTTTGACTGGGCACATACATTCCTTTCTGACCCCTTTGTTCGACTCTTTCACCATCTTTTACCAGATCTCTGAATTGTAAGTTTTCTTTATTCTAGATACACATACTTATGTGCTATGATTTTCTCCCACCCTGTACTTTACCTTTCCATTATGTCTTACAAAAACATCTTTAAATTTTAATAAAGTCTCATTTATTAATTTCCCTATGGAAAGATTCTTAAGACTTCTTAAGAAATCTCTGCCTTCTCCAGGAAAATAATTTTTGTTTATTCCTTCACATTTTGGCCTTAACATTTAGGTCCATGATCTATGGTATAAAATATAGTGTGAGGTAAGAATTGATGTTCATTTTTTTCCCCATGGGGATACTCAATTATTCTAGCATTATTTCTTGACAAAACTTTCTTTTCTCCCCACTAAATTTCCTCAGCATTTTGGGAAACATGCAGTTGACTATATGTATAATCATACACACATGTATAAATGCATGTATGTGTAGTTCTGGATTTTCCATTTTTCCCTGTTGATCTGTATGTCTATTTCTCTTCAGTACTATACTGTTTTGATCATTGTAGCTTACAATAACCTTAACATCAGGCAGTGTGATTAACTTTTTTATTCTGTTACAAAATTGTTTCAGGTACTGTAATTTGTACTTGCATATCAAAATCATCTCAGAAATGGCCACCAAAAAACCCTGCACTGATTTTTTCTTTTTTTTTTTTTTGAGACAGGGTCTCGCTTTGTAGTTCGGGCTGGCTCTGAGCACACTATGTAGCCCAGGCAAGCCTTGAACTCAGCAATCCTCCTGTCTCTGCCTCCCTAGTGCTGGGATTACAGGTGTGAGCCACCACGCCTGGCAACCCTGCACTGATTTTAATAGGGAATGCACTGGATATTTAGGTGAAATTGGAAGAGATATGACATCTTAAAAATAATTTACCTTTCAAGGTATATTTTTGTATTTATATAAGTTTCTTCAATCTATAATATCCCATAGTTTTTATTATAGAGGTCTTGACATGTTTATGTACATTCCTAAGTAGTTTCTGTCACTATTGCATGTAAACTTTTTTGTGGACTTTTTTTTTTTGGAGACAGGGTCTTACTTTGTAGTTCAGGCTGACCCTGGGATCACTTTGTAGCCCTGGTAAGCCTTGCAGCAATCCTCCTGCCTCTGGCTTCTGAGTGCTGGGATGACAGGCTTGAGCCACCAAGCCCAGTATTTGTGGTATGTGGTACTGATTGCTGGTGGGCATGAGCCACCATGCCCGGTATTGTTGTATGTGGTTAAAAGGCATCGAACCAGGGACCTTGAGTTTGCTAGGCAGGCGCCGGAACCACTGAGCTAAATCTCCAGCCTTGTGGACTTGTTTTTATATTTCATTTCTAATTGTTTTCTACTAGTGCCTAGTTACGTATATCTCACAATCTAGCAGAATATAATTAGTTTATAATTTGAGGCAAGGTGTGCGGTGTTTTTGTAGATTGAGATTTTTGACCTCAGCAATTATGTCATCTACTAATTCTCTTCTTTTCTAATTTTAAAATCTTTTTCCCCCCTTATTGAGATGGCTAAGACCTCTGGAACAATGTTGAAATACTTTTTGTCCTAGGAAAAAAGTTTCAATCTTTCATCATTACCTTTAGGGTTTTTGTATAAGATGTCCTTCCTTCCTTCCTTTTATTTCCTTCTTTCCTTTCCTCTTTCATTATGCTGGGGTATTAAGTTCAGGAAACTAGTATCTTTTTTGTTTTTGTTTTTTTCTCCATGCTGAGAATTTGAGCTTTCTTAAGATTTCCTTATTTGGTTACCTTTGATAGACAAATTTTATCTTCCACCTACCAACCATTATTTTTACTCTCCCTAATAGTTTGAAAGTTATAATTTTTTTGTTTTTCATTTGAAAGTCACTGGGGACCTAAAGCTTGATCAATGTTTTATTCCTTTAACAACAGGACCATACACTTTTTATGACTTGGGTGACCTGATTTCTATGCTGTTCAGAATTTTTCTGTCCAAGAATTTTCTTCCTGTAATTTACAAACTGCTTTCATACATTTATTGTGAGATTTACTTACATATGTATCATTTTTCTTTGATTACCCTTCTTTTTTTTTTTGAGACAGGGTCTCGCTTTGTAGTTCAGGCTGGCCCTGAGCTCACTATGTAGCCCAGGCAAGCCTGGAATTCAGCAATCCTCCTGCCTCTGCCTCCCGAGTGCTGGGATTACAGGCGTGAGCCACCACTCCCGGCCGATTACCCTTCTTTTTTGTTTTAACCTGACACAGCCTCTAGGATTTCTACTTGTGAGAACCAGTTAGCAAATTATTTTAATTTCCATGTGCTTTAATTTTACTCCCTTCTCAATATTTTCATTGTGGGTAGCTTTGTAGGTACTTATGCTCTACTTTTCATTCTTTTTTCAGTAGTAACTTCATGCTGGTTGCCTTAAAAGTATTTTGCGTCTTCAAAAGTATATTGGTGTCTTCAAGTTTGATTCTAACTGCTCATTCACACTATTTTGGATTCACTGGACTTTCTGGATCTGAAACATGGGTGAATTCTCAGTTGTTACCCCTTTGAATAATTTCTCTTGAAATTTCAATTAGACATGTGTTAGACCTGCTCATTATACTCTCATTTGCTCATTCCTGTTTTCATCTGTTATGTCTCTAGACTATACTCTGGGTGATTTTTTTTCTCTTCTATTTCACTAATTTCTTTTAAATCATATTTAATTTGTTGTTTAATCACAGACTTGTTTTTAATTTATTAAAATGTTGCTACTTTCAAGTGGCATAGTGTGATAGCTTTATCATATTTCAGTAGTGCTTAATTTCTTTTTTCTTTTGGCACTGAAGGTTGAACCCAAGGGCTTTGCAGTGAGCAGTATCCTAGCCTTTTCATTTTTTTGTGACAGAAACTCACTAAATTGCTAAGTTGCCCAGGATTCTAACTTGCAATTTTCCTGTCTCAGACTTCCAGAGTGCTATGATTACAAGTACACACTATCGTACCTACTCTTAATTAATAAGGTAATTATTTTGAACTATATGCAGAATATATCTTATCTAAAATGCTTAGGACAAGATGGATTTCAGATGTTTTGAATTTTGGGATACTGGCATATACATGAGATGAAATGGGGATAGGATGTAGTAACAAAATTCATTTGCTTGGGCTGGATATTTAGCTCAGTAGTGCCAGTGCTTGCCTAGCAAGCGCAAGGTCCCTGGTTCGATCTCCAGCAACCACATACAACAATACATGGTGGGGTGACTCATGCCCACCTTCAATCAGTACCACATGCCAGAGTGCCGGATGTGGTGGCTCATGCCTATAATCCAGGCACTCAGGAGGCAGAGTCAGGAGGATTGCTGAGTTCAAGCTTGGGCTACATAGTGAGCTCAGGGCCAGCCTGAACTACAGAGCAAGACTCTGTCTCAAAAGAAACAAAAAAATTAAATTCATTAGCTTCATGTGCCTATACACATAGCCAGAATGTAACTTTACACAAATTCTTGCGCACCTCATCTGAACTGCAATGCACTACATAAGCCCAGCAGGACAGTTTTCCATTTGTGGTTTTATGCTAGTGTTGGAAATTTCAGATTTTGGACTACTTCAGATATTTTGATTAATTATGCTCAGGCTGGATACGTTTGATAACTCTGATACTTGTAATCTTTGTAGGTGAAATTCTCCAATCTCATGTTTAGAGTTTCCATGTTGTGGGATTTTACGTCAGTATTCTGGGTTTAAAGTATAGTCCTGTAGCCGGGAGTGGTGGCTCACGCCTGTCATCCCAGCACTCGGGAGGCAGAGACGGGAGGATTGCTGAGTTCGAGGCTTGCCTGGGCTACATAGTGAGCTCAGGGCCAGCCTGAACTGCAAAGTGAGACCCTGTCTCAAAAAAAAAAAAAAAAAGTATAGTCCTGTAGACGTGATTTGTATTTACTCCTTCCAACTTCTTGAAGGTACTACCAGGCAAGGATAACTTTACATTTTGGGGCTGGGTTTTCCTACTTACTCCTAAAATCACAAGACTGATGTAAACTTTGCCTTTGAACTTGTGTACCCTGTTACATATCATCAGGGAAGACTTCTTTCCCCAATTTGTATCCCTTTCACCCAGAGCCAAGAACATACCCCACTACCAAACTCTGAGAACATGCTTATTAAATTCTTTTTTTTGTTTTTGTTTTTGAGACAGGGTCTCGCTTTGCAGTTCAGGCTGGCCCTGAGTTCACTATGTAGCCCAGGCAAGCCTGGAATGCTTATTAAATTCTTAGTTCAGCCACAGATGGTTTGTACTGAGGATTTGGGTATTATCCTGTAGCTCATGAATTAAGTTTTCTTATTGGATCTCAGTACAAGAAGAGCTCTCAATATCACCTTTCTAACTGTAGTACATAAGGTTAAAACTTGGCTATGGCCTAGTAGGAAACAGTTGACAACTATTACTCCCAAAATGAACATCCATGTGGTATTTTATTGTTCTGCATTTACCTTTATTTATTTTGGTGGTGGTGCTTTGTAGCTTTGAAGAATTTGTTTACTGATCAAGCTCAGTCATACACTGTTAAGCATTTCTGTCACCCTCTGGTCAGCCAGATGGCTCTGGCTTCTTCTGCTTCTTTGACATATTTATGGTGGGGCCCTAATTTGTATGTCTTGCCAGGAGCCTCCAAACTGCCAGTGGTACAAACTGGTGTGAATGTGTCAAATTAGGGGGTAAATACCGAATGGTGAGATGAAGGGGAAAAAGGGGACATTGGAAAAGTTTCAAAAAAGTGAAAATGGGAAAGCAAGTTAGAGAAGCATCAAGGAAAGAATGGTATCTAGAAAGGTTCACTGTATAGAGTTACTTGACAAGACTTTTTAGTATCTTAGCTATATGGCAGTCTCAACATCTGATACATTCAGCCATATAACTCTAGGTAAATCACAGCCCTTTTCTGTTTCATAGGGTTGTGAAGATAAACATTATGGTTTACACATACTAAATTAATAAAATTTAAGGCATTACAATCACGACTTCTGTGATACGTATCTGAAATTCTGGCTTCACAGATTTAGTCTGCACATATTAGATGCTTAAAATATTTTTAGATTTTGCTGTTTTCATATTATCATTGAATAGTACATTCACTGTTGTTCTACATGCTATGAGATAAAACATAATAAACTATTGTCAATTTGTTTTAGATGGTGAAAATACTGTGAGAAATCACAGCATATATCATAACCAATGTATCTATAAGTTAAGTTGCATGTTAAATTGCTATTAATGTTTAGAAGAGCATATCCACTGGCAGGGACAATAATGGCACCCACAAATGTAACAGTTAAGATTTTTAATTTTTAAAAAGCATTGTGGGCCAGGTTTGGTGGCTCACGCCTGTAATCCCAGCACTTGGGAGGCAGAGGCAGGAGGATTCTGAGTATGAGGGTTGCCTGGGCTACACAGTGAGCTCAGGGCCGGCCTGAACTACAAAGTGAGACCATCTCAAAAAAAAAAAAAAATTTAAAAAGTTAAAAAAAAGAGCATTTTGGCATTGTTATTAAATGACTGTATTTTGTCCCAATTAAGCAACTGGCATCTGTATTAAAAAATTCTAAGAGGGCCGGAGGGTTAGCTCAGTGGTTCTGGCGCCTGCCTCGCAAGCGCAAGGTCCTGAGTTCGATCCCCGGTAACCACATATAATGCTGGGCGTAGAGACACGCCCACCAACAATCAACACCGCATACCACAATGCCGGAGGTGGTGGCTCACACCTGTAATCCCAGCACTCGGGAGGCAGAGACGGGAGGATTGCTGAGTTCGCGGCGGCTTGCCTGGGCACCATAGTGAGCTCAGGGCCAGCCTGAACTACAAAGCGAGACCCTGTCTCAAAAAGCAAAAAAAAAAAAAAAAAAATCTAAGAAAAAATGTTATTATAAGCCTTGTTGAACTCACTGATCTTGGCATGTACCACAATGCTCCAGTGATGATATATGAACTTTTATACGGTCCTTTTACATGGCTAATGTTGGCAGATTCAGTTTATCAGACTGTTTTAAAGACTGAAGTCTGTTCTGATGAAAGTATAGGAGTATGAACCCTGTTCTGGTAAAGTTCATGTTCAACTCATCCTGCCAGAAAAGTTCAATACATGTTTTTAGATTAGTACACAGTTTTTTTTCCTCTCAACAATCTGCTTCTACAAGGTTAAGTATGAGAAGCTGAAAAGCCCAATTGTTTTAGAAAGGGCTATTTCCCCTTATCTCAATTCCATTCTAGTGCAGTCACCAAAAGAAAGAGTGGGTTAGGCGGTTCATAACTTTTCAAAAACATAAGTTTTGGAAGAACCACCAAATTGTGTTCAGAGTAGTAATAATTACTTATTTTTTATATTGGTCCATGATTCTTTATGACCAAGTCCTTAAAGTTAAAATGTTTTTAATTAGTGAAAAATGGATACAATGAATGTTTTAAATATATCAAAGTAAACTGAAGTTGTTATTTAATATGTTAGTAAAGACAAAGCTTTGGGTTAAAAAAATCAAATATCGGTTAAGTTTAATATTTGTCAACAGACTTCCTCTATCACTCCACTACTATATGAACCTACTGGGAAAATTTCGCTGATTTGGAGTGCTCGATGAGAAGGATACTTCTAGTTGCCTGGAATGGATACAAAATACTGTACTTTTATATACAAATTCCTGTGAATTTTTTCTAACAAATAAGGAATGGTTTTTAAGATATGTTTTAAAATGAGTTTTTCCAAAAAGTTGGAAATTCATTTTCTCGAGAGCTGTTTATGTTGTATTGTTAGTTTGATTATAAAAGACAAAAATAACTCACATCCTTTTTAGGAGATACTGCAAAATAAATAAAGCTTTACCCCAGCTTCTTCCCAGGTTAACAGTTGTACTTTTTCAAAAAAGCACATCACACACACACACACACAGGATAATAAGGAGACTTTTATTTTTATTTTTTGAGATAGGGTTTTGCTATGTAGCTCAGGCTAGCCTCAAAGTTAAGATATTTATCCTACCTCAGCCTCCCATTGTGCTGGGATTACAGACATGTGCTATCAAACCTAGCAATAGAGAGTCTTTCAGACTTTAAATTCTCCCTTACTAATATGAAACATTAGCAATAAGAAGCCTAAAATCCCAATCTAGATACTCTGAATTTTGTCCTGTAGATGTACATTTTTTATAATTTTGAGCTTAAATATAGATCCTTTTTTTTCTTTTCAATTGTGATAGAACACTTTGTTTACTTGGGAAGAGGTACTGGTGGTACAAGGGAATGTTGGTAGGGGGCTCTGGAAGTGCTTTCTAATACTGTGCACTTTATACATGTGTTATATCTCAAGTAAAAAGGGTTGGGGCCTTTTATGAAATACCAGATAAGTTACAGTGAATCACTAACATGATTTTGTAAGTCAAAAACATACAGGACAAAAAAGCAAATTATCTGATAGTCACAGAAAATGGACTGCTAGTCACTTCAGGTAAATTACCTGTCTGAAGCAGAATAGGCTTCAGTGATGAGGAGTCATTATTAGAAACCAGAGCAGGAAGAACATAATACATCAGTTGAAGTATAAAGAAGTGTACAGTAGCTTAACAACTAGTAGATCAGAACATCCTCAAACAAGAGATATGATTATCAAGAGATATGATTATCAGTTACTTGATTTGTGATTATTCGTGTCTTATTTCTCCTTCTTACTGCTTGGGCTTTTGTCATATTGCTTGGAATCTCAAAAGATGGAGAAGGAAAGAAATTAAAGTTAATGAGTTTTGTAACTTAACAGTTTCCCGTGTGCTAAAAAACCAGAGTTAGGACTGAGTGATTTAAAAATTATGCATTGTTTCCTATTTATTAAGGGAGAAAAGAAACATAAATGCATACACTGCCTCAAATATTATTTACTTTTGCTTGGAACTGTTAATTTGCATCACCTCCAAAAGTCTTTGAGAAGATTAGCTGCATAGACCCAATATTGTTCTATATTAGTCAGTATTAGGTATGATGTCACCTTCTTTCCTCCTCTCCTCAAGCTTCTCTTCTGAGTGAAAGGGGGACTTCTGGGGCAGTCTCAAAATAGTGGCTTAAATATCACTACCTGACACATGATTGACAGCCTTCGACTCCCAAACCTGTTCCAAATGGGTCAAATACCTAAGCTCTGCAGAACAATGCAACCCAATCAGCAATTCCCCAGAAAAGAGAAAGGGGGTGTGATTAGGTTCCACCTATTAAGCAAGTTATTGCAAAAACAGTTCGGAGAGCTCAGCAGTAAGCACAGGTTAAGCTAGTTATTTTCTCTCTTGATTAGCTTCAAAGAACAAAAAACAAAAAAGGCTATGTTGTACGAAGTAGAATAAACCACTAAAGCATGAAACAACTGGAGCAAACACTGAAAGGCTGGATGGAGGTCCCTACAGTGACCTGCATAATTGGTTATCGATCCTTAATCCTGCCAGGGAACGATCGAACGGAATTTGTGTGAGGCTTGTCAAGCTACAGGAAGGGAGATACAGGAGGGAATCTAAGCTTCTAATAAAAGAAACGCAGCAACAATAGCAGGGGAACAGCTCTGCCTGGTGACGTAATGGCTGGCAGCGGTCCAGCTTCAGCAGGGCTGATGCTACCTCAGCATCCAGCCTCCCTCAACACAGTCCGGCTTCAGCGCAGCTACCGGGGCTGCTACTTCTTCCGATGCCACTTTTTCGGGGGTCACCAACACGCCTCATCTTAGACGGCCAGCACGCTGAACAAAAGGCGGCCCGGCTGTTCTAAGTTGGTGGGGCACACGGACTCTCACACTCCCTCAAGCCCGCTCAGTCATCCAGTTAGTCGGGGGCTCAAGTTTGGGGCGAAGACACGAGCGCACACACGCTCCGGGCGTGCCTCAGTTTCTCCGCCGTGGTGTCGGGTCCGCCTCCCACTGCACCGCCCCCTACCCCGATCCTCAGCGGGAGTTGAGGGACCGGGCGGCCCCGCACACCCGGTCCTCCCGCCTTACCTCCGCCAGGTAGAGGTTGAGCAGACAGAGCGTGGAGAACTGGAGGCAGGAGGGGAAGCAGTAGAGCAGCCAGTGCGGGAAGAAGTGCAGGTGAGCGGGCGGCCGGAGCAGCGGCAGCGAGCCGCTGAGGGAGAAGGCGGCGGAGAACAGGGTGGTCCGGAGCGCGGCCCAGAGCAGGCACAGGAAGAGGCAGAGGCTCTGGTAACTCAGCCGCCGCTCGCGGTACAGCAGCAGCCGCCACAGTTGCAGGTAGGCAAAGGCGAAGAGCGCGGCGTAGAGCAGGGCGTGCAGGACGCTCAGCCCCAGCTGCACTGAGCCCGGGACCGCGGCGCCCCCGCCGCCACCCCCGCCGCCGCCGCTGCCGGGCGTCGAGGGTTCGCGGCCGGCCGTGGGGGCGACGGCCGGCGCTGGCGCGGACACCCTCATGACGGGCCTGGGGGCTGCGCGAGAGAGCGCGGGAAGGAAGGCGCCGGCCTCCGAGCCGCCGTCGAGGGGGAGAGCGATGGCCCCTTGGCCCCCCACCCGCCCCAGCCTCTAGCCCCAGCCAGCGCCGTGACAGGACTCGGAGTCCCGCGCGGAGCGGCCGCCGCGGCTCCCCCCGGCCCCCGACCCCGCCTCCTCTCCTCAGCCCCCTCCCCCCGGGGGGGGTCTCGGCTCCTCCTGCGGCTGCGGCTCGGTTCCGCGGCTGCAAAAAACAACTCTCGGCTGGAGACAATCAGCTGAGAAACCCGAGCATTTGAGGCGCTCGCTCCGCACCGTGGGCTCGCGCCGATTGGCCCAGGCCGGCACTCCTCCTGAGCGCCGTGCTCGGAAGGCCACTGGCTGCCAACCTGTCATTCCGGGGTCCTGGGATCTGATTGGGCTTCCGCTTTGCCCGCTTTCTCCCCGCCCCTCTCGGCCCCGAAGCTGCTGATTGGCCCAGTACCTGCTCAGCCCGCTCGCGCGGGCGGGAGGACCCGCTGGTCGTCTGTCACCTGGGGCGGCGCGCGTACCGCCCTTTGAGCTTCCCATTGGTTGGAGATTCCCTTACGTAAGGAGCACGAGGAGAAGGCGGTGCTTCCTAGGATGTCTTTTGGCCCAGGAGGTTTGGCTGTGCGGGTAGGTGGCGACCTGGAGGGTGGCCGCTGCTCCGCCTGTTTCCACGCGGTTCGGTCCGGTACAGGTCCCCGCCCGCAGGTGTGGCACGCGGGTCTCGGGCAGATGGGTGTGGCGCGGGTACCGCCCTGGAGAGGGGGCCGGCTTTCGCTCTAGGGAGGGCTGGCCCGCCAGCTCTAGGTTCTGGGGCGCCATAGGGACCTCGCCGGGACCCTCCCGTGGGGCCTTTGGCTGTTGTGTATTTGCCCTTCTGTGAGCGAGGGGACGGAATCAGTTGCGGGGTGACCAACACTGAGCAAAGACCCTTTCCTTGCTCGGCAGTGACTGTGAAGGGCCCGTGGGCTAGGTTGTTGAAGCGACCTGTGGGTAGAGGAGAGCTGGTTCTTTGAAACAGAATTTGGAAGGATGCTTAGGGGGTAAGTTTGACAGAAAAGGTAGAACTGGAAGTCTCTGGTGATTGGCTTGAGAAGTAGAATATTCTCTGCTCCTCAGATTTCACGCGTGCCGAAGCCTTACTCCTGTTTTTAGGAGATGGTGGCGCTATTCCAGGGACTGACAGGGATACAGTGCAAATGCTGTATTATTATTGTATCGCCGTAAGTAAGCAAAAAAAAAGATCTGGTTTTCCCGATTATATTAGATCAGCACGTATTTGTTGATATTTTTTGTATTTAGTAGTAAAATGAGCAAAAATAACAGTAGCGTAAAATTAAGAGGAAATAATTGCTGCGAATGGGGATGCATGCCTGTAGTTTCTGCTACTTCAGCGACTGAAGCAGTAGGATCACAAGTTCAAGACCATCTCTGGCAACCTAACAGCCTGTTGCAATGACACATAACTCACTGGTTAAACTCTTACTCAACTTGTGCGAGGCCTGGGATTCAAACCCCTGTACTTCAAAAATAAACTAAAAACTAATTTATATTCTTAGAATGAACAGTTCAACACAAATTCAGTATTCTTGTACTGGAGCAGCCAAGATCAGCCTTTCCTAGCTCACTATCCTTTCTTTTATACTTTTTGTCTGTTTTATACTCCGTGTTCTGATAGTAGTTTACCAGGCGTCAGATGCTGAGGCAGGTTAGGTTTTTTTCTCTGTGTGCTGACAGACTGATAGATCCTTGGCCTGACCCCTTCCATAGACAACCTCAGGTGAAACATGGAGCTGGGCAGTTTGAGTGGGGCTGTGTACAGTAGTGTACAACTTATTTTTGCTTTTTTTTTTTTTTGAGACGGTGTTGCTTTGTGGTTCAGGCTGGCCCTGAGCTCACTGTGTAGCCCAAGCAAGCCTCAAACTCAGCAATCCTCCTGCCTCTGCCTCCTGGGATGCTGGGATGACAGACATGAGCCACTACGGCCAGCGAGTAGTGTACAGTTTACTGTATGGAGCTAACAGGCTTAACCCAAAATTGTGCTTTGGAGAAGAAGCTCATATTTCTTGGAACTTTAAGAGTGTTAAATCATGGATTCTTTTTTTGACACAGGGTCTCACTTTGTACTTCAGGCGGGCCCTGAGCTCACTATGTAGCCCAGGCAAGCCTGGAACTCAGCAATCCTCCTGCCTCTGCCTCCTGGGATGCTGGGATGACAGACGTGAGCCACTACGGCCGGCGAGTAGTGTACAGTTTACTGTATGGAGCTAACAGGCTTAACCCAAAATTGTGCTTTGGAGAAGCTCATATTTCTTGGAACTTTTAAGAGTGTTAAATCATGGATTCTTTTTTTTTTTTTTTTTGACACAGGGTCTCACTTTGTACTTCAGGCGGGCCCTGAGCTCACTATGTAGCCAGGGCAAGCTTTTAACTCCCAGCAATCCTCCTGCCTCTACCTCCTGAGTGCTGGGATTATAGGTGTTAAGCCAGCACTCTCAGCATCGTGGTGTGTTCTACTGAATGCTGGTGGGTGTGAATCACCATGCCTGGTATTGTTGTATGTGGTTACTGGGGATTGAACCAGGGACCTTGTTCTTACAATGTTTGTGCTGGAACCACTGAGCTAAATCCCTGGCCCACATCATAGATTCTTATAGGATGTGGTTAGAGCAGTTCACAGGTCTCTTCAAACGGGATAGAGTGCTCATGACAGCAGTAGGGGAACTGATTGCAGTTGTATGTTTAAGTGGTTAAATTGAACACGAAGTGGGTTATGTGATTTTTAAGCACTTGGCATGATCTATATCTGCATCCTCAGTAGTGTGGTGCAGATTTCAGGTCATGAGTAGGTATTACAGAGAGGTCCTGTCCTTTTTGCTCAGAGTGATGGTAGACGACATCCCAATAGTACCCACACACACTTTATGTCTTTCCTTGTGAGATTCTTTCCTTCCATAGGCCAGAGGAATCAGGACAGCCTCTTCATTTCTTTTTACCTTTTTTGAGGTGAATACAGTGGTGCCTCACTTTATAAACTCAAATCTCTCCAGGATTTTGGTCGCAAACCGAACTAAACAAATCAAATTTCCCCTTAAGGTCAACATAGAACCTAACCATTGAGTTTCACTCATACCTGCATGGGCAGGTAGAGAATTTGTTTCCTTCTTGCTGTGAAGGCCTTTTATTACCTCTTTTATCTCATAAAGAATACACATAGAGAGCTAATCAACGTTTTATCTGAGAATGGCCCAGGTTCTTCTCTGGTAGCAACATTAAATTGTAAGTAAGCTAATTTTTGATGGAATATTCTTACAGGAACTTTGTAAGCATTATATGCCCCATTTGCTACAAAATGTGAAATGTCTTTTCCCAGAGAATGGTGCCCACAGATCTTGATATAATTTATTTAATAGTTTAGTTAACTTCCTCTTTTTCTTGAGAAGGAAAACCATTAATTTTATAGTTAATCATAAATAAATTTTAGGTCTGTAAAGGAGAAATGGATTAATGGTGCCTAGAAAAGCTTGCTGCTAGATATGCTAAAATTTAAAGATATCCAGATGCACAAAGTTTGAGTATTATTTTTTTGTGGGTAAGAAGATTATTATAGCACAGTAGCCTTTCAGACATTTAAAAGCAGAAGCTCTGTATATTATTGTATATAGGGCTCAATCCTCCAAGGTGGGATTGGCCTAGGAAAGGGGGACTACAGGTGTTCATGTGCCAAAGGAACACGTAAAGGCAAATCCTTACTTTCTCCTCATTAACAGAAAGACCAGTATTTTTGTCTTGAAGTACTTCCTTCTTTATGTTTCAGGGGAACTTCTTGATTTTTCTGGTGCTGAACAAAAAACATTTTAGTTGCTATTTGCTTTTACTTGCAAGCGCTCTAACCCAGGAGAAACTTCAAGTCATGCATTCTCTCCAACTTTTCAGTTGTCTTTGCATGCATGCCCAACACTTTGTAAGGCTGAGGCAAGAGGATCACTAGTTCAGGTCCAGCCTTTGCAGCTTAGTGACTTAGTGAGACCCTGTCCTAATAGAAAAAGAAAAGAAAAGGCTGGAGGGGCTGGAGATTTAGCTCAGTGGTTCCAGTGCCTGCCTTGAAAGTGCAAGGTTCTGAGTTCGATCCCAGTAACCACATACAATGCTGGGCGTGGTGACTCACGCCCACCAGCAATCAATACCACATACCACAGTGCCGGGCGTGGTGGCTCACGCCTGTAATCCCAGCACTCAGGAGGCAGACAGGAGGATTGCTGAGTTCGAGGCTTGCCTGGGCTACATAGTGAGCTCAGGGCCAGCCTGAACTACAAAGTGAGACTCTGTCTCAAAAAAAAAAAAAAAAAAAAAAAGGCTGGGGATTAACTTAATGTGAAGACCTTGCCTTCAATCTCATCTCCACTAGGAGAAAAAAGACCTTTTCATACATACCTGTTTAGAGTATGTATAAGGATGAGACTAAGGTTATGTCTTATGTGTGAAATCTGATTGGTTCTTATAGGAGCGTCATTCTGAAGAATTAAAGGCCCTTCTCCAGGCTGCAAGTTGTATGTATGTAGTATTGGCAAACATGCTGTGACAAACAGTTGTTTGCAACTTTTTCCTTTTGATATTTCATCTGTTGTAATAGTCAATTGCATTTCAGTCATCTTTCCTTGTAGAATCTTCCTATAATGGAATTGGATCAGTTTCTTATGTATTCTTTGAAATATCCTGCTTTCAAAGTTAGAATATGTATTTAATATTCAAGTATTCTCTTACTCATTAAGAAGATCTGGTGTGCTCTTAGGGGTAGAGTAGATTGTGTTGTGATATGAACTTTAGACCATTAGGAATTTAAAACAGAGTTTGTTTTGAATTCATACTAGATTGGTTGGGACTTTTGGGATGGCAAAGAAGACTTTATATGGAATGTTATCTGTCATCAGAGTAGAGGGAAAGCATGTCAAGATTTATCTCATGTATTTGGACTTTTATTTTAAGACAGGGTCTCACTTTGTAGTTGTGGCTGGCCATGAGCTTGCTATGTAGCCCAGGCAAGCCTTGAATTCACATAATCCTCCTGCCTCTGCCTCCCGAGTGCTGGGATTACAGGTGTGAGCCACCATGCCCCGGCACTGTGGTATGTGGTACTGATTGCTGGTGGGCGTGAGTCACCATGTCCAGTATTGTATGTGGTTACTGGGATCGAACCAGGGCCCTTGCACTTGCTAGGCAGGCATTGGAGCCATTGAGCTAAATCTCCAGCCCGTGTATTTGGACTTTTAGGAGCTTTCACAAGTTGTCACTGTATAATTTGTGGGGAAAATTAAGTGGTGGCCATACGTAACTCAAGGAAGGAAGTAGAGAAGTACTGTATAATTTTAACATATATAAGAATTGGAAACATTTAAACAGTTCAGCCATCACGACATCCAGGGCCTTTAACAAGCTCAAAGTCTAGGATCTCTGAGTAATGTACATTTGTGGTCATTCTTTGCCTGGTCTGGACCTAAGCTATCTGTCTTCCACCCCTGTTGAATACATAGGATAGTGTAGAGACATATAAATGACATATAAATTTGGAGAAGAATGGATGACACAAAAGCATACTGTAGATTGTGGAAATCTATGGTTGTTGCCAGAGATTTAGTCTTGTTCACTGCATTCCATGGGTCAATTAAAAACAAAACAAAACAAAAAAATCAACTTGGTTTAAATATTTGGTAAAGACATGAAGAATGAATTGTAGGAAAAGTGAAATAAACTTTCTATCACTGTTACAGGAACTTAGAGCCTGGACCCACCAATGTCCAATAATTAACTAAAAGCAGGATAGGGCCTGGCCCCTCTGTCTTCATTTTATATGTCTCCTTTAGTGCCTCAAAACTTGGAATTAGATTTCTGTTCAGGTCTGCCGTAGAAATGTTAATCTCTGAAGTGTCTTTATTACAAGGTTTATTGGCCCTAAATTTACCCAGTCTGTCTCATCCCCATTAAAGGTTGACAACATAAGAATGACTAATTTTTGAGATTCCCAGGGACATCCAAGTGCCAGCCTTTTGACCCCCTGGAGCAATACTTAGAGGTCTCCAGCCTTTGTTCTACACCTGTAATTACCTGGGACTCTGGGAACAGCAGAACCTCCCAGATGGCCTCATGATGAGGTCACCCTGCTCCAGCTGGCGCACTTACCCATGTTGGATCTGAGGCTTCCTCCCAAAACAGTAGCTCCCTTGTCATGCTGGGGACTGAATTATCCCGAGTCAGTAGTGGCTCTCCCAGCACAGAACCCACCATGAGATACTGATCAACCAGCCCAGGACCTGGCCAGGACTACCTGTGTGTGCTGTGTAAACCCTCATCTTGCCTTTGTTTCCCTTTTCTGTAAAAACGCAAAGTTTCTGCCAGCCTCTCAGAGACAGATCTTAAGCCACCTTATCTGTGTGTCCTGGAATGGCCGTACTGAATGAAGTTCCTTTTCTGCCTTTGCCAATGCTTGTCCCAGTTGGCCTTATGGAATGTGTAGCTGAGCGTGGTCCCCTGAGCCCTGGGAGGTGGGACTTTTTGTCCTGGAACTCTGGTAAATGAAAGCCCAATTTAGAAATTATTACTAGATTCAACAGGCACAGAATTCCTGTTTGAAATTGCCATAAAAGCTTTCAAACACACTCCGGTGTACATCATTATTGTAGACCAGAAGCAAATGGTTCTTATCCTGCACACATTCTAGAGTAGTTCTCCATGGTCTTTGGCTCGGCCACTTTGATGTTGGCCTCTGAGAATGTGGCCTCTTTCCATGGCTGAGCAATTTGGTCAGCATGCTTGTGTCCGTAGAAGGGTGGGCGCCTAAGGGCTTTAGGTTTTGAACAGCTAGGCTTTTTTTTTTGAGACAGGGTCTTGCTTTGTAGTGACCCTGAGCTCACCGTGTAGCCCGGGCAAGCCTCGAACTCAGCAATCCTCCTGCCTCTGTCTCCCAAGTGCTGAGATGACAGGTGTGAGTCACCACGCCTGGCACTGTGGTATGTGGTACTAATTGCTGGTGGGTGTGAGTCACCATGCCTGGCATTGCTGTATGTGGTTACAGGGGATTGAACCAGGGACCTTGGGCTTGCTAGGCAGGTGTGGAACCACTGAGCTAAATCTCTGGCCCAGTGTGTAGATTTTTGAAGCATTAAGTATTGC
>PVIC010037780.1:0-17911 GCA_004025085.1 Thryonomys swinderianus | reverse complement strand
TCTTTCTTTCTTTCTTTCTTTCTTTCTTTCTTTCTTTCTTTCTTTCTTTCTTTCTTTCTTTCTTTCTTTCTTTCCTTTTTTATTTTTGAAACAGGGTCTCACTTTGTATTTCAGGCTGGGCCTGAGCTTACTATGTAACACATGCAAGCCTTGAGCTCAGCAATCCTCCTACCTCTGCCTCCCAAGTGCTGTGATTACAAGTATGAGCCGCCATGTTCATCATTTCTTTCTTCTTTCTTTTTTTAAACCTTATACTCTGAACTTGATAATCTTCTGTTTCCTGCTCTGTATATCGGAACCGATGTGCCTTAGCCAGTGTGGTCAGTGCCAGTAAAATTCTCCATATTTTTCACTGATTCTCTACCATGATGATGTATTCTCCTGGTCACACTGAGTTTATTCTTTTTTTTTTTTTTTTTTTTGAGACAGGGTCTCACTTTGTAGTTCAGTCTGGTCCTGAGCTCACTATGTAGCCCAGGTAAGCCTTGAACTCAGCAATCCTTCTGCCTCTGCCTCCCGAGTGCTGGGATTACAGGCATGAACCACCACATCCAGCACTGTGGCATGTGGTATTGATTGCTGGTGGGCGTGAGTCACCATGCCCAGCATTGTATGTGGTTGCCGGGGATTGAACTCAGGACCTTGCGCTTGCGAGGCAGGCGCTGGAACCCCTGAGCTAAATCTCTGGCCCCTGAGTTTATTCTTTTATGTCTTCAGATAGCACAGAATGTTCTGGAAATGTAAAAATATTTACTTATAATAATAATAATGACTTTGTAGACATCTATGTGTTTTCACATACATTTTCTAGAATCTCTGCTATCAATAGAATATACTTTTTAATATGTGCTAGGTAAACATTCATAAAAATACATAAAAGAATCCTTTGATTTTACACATATAGAACTAAGGAAGAAAATTACCCAGTTTTTTTTTTTTTTTTTTTTTTGAGACAGGGTCTTGCTTTGTAGTTCAGGTTGGCCCTGAGCTCACTATGTAGCCCAGGCAAGCCTTGAACTCAGCAATCCTCCTGTCTCTGCCTCCTGAGTGCTGGGACTACAGGCGTGAGCCACCACGCCCGGCACTGTGGTATGTGGTATTGATGGCTGGTGGGCGTGAGTCACCATGCCCAGCATTCTATGTGGTTACCGGGATTGAACTCAGGACCTTGTGCTTGCAAGGCAGGCGCTGGAACCACTGAGCTACATCTCCGACCCCAGAAAATTACCCAGTTTTGTGAAAGCTACAGCAAATCAGTACTGCTAGGAATTAATACTGTTCCTCTAGTCCATGTGACCTCATATTTCATTTTGTTTTGAGTTACTGGGAACCTCTAGGTTCTGTATTCCACTTTAGCAGATGCTATATGTCTCTGTAAGTTCCTATGAGGTGGTGGTGACACTTTGCCTGGCACATTTTAGTTGCTGGATAAAGAAAATAACTGACCTGAGTGCTAATTTACAGATTTGCAGCCCTGGAACAGAGCCTAAATTATCTAGGATTCATAGTTACCCATAGTTCAATAGAATCCTGGGTTAAATCAGCCCACTCACCAGTGGCTCACAGTCACTCTTGACTGTTGATATATGTTCAATTACCTGCAATATTTTAGGCCTGTTTTATTATCAACTTTAAACAACAGTATTAAACATAGAATATTTAGCAAATGTCAGGGTTATAGGAGTCCCTGATCTTGATGTCTCAATTGCCATTCTGCAGGACTGTCTGGGCTGACAGTGTCAAGAGCAGCCTGGGTAACTCAGATCTTCAACTGTCTCAAATTCTAACTTATTTAGAACTTCCAGCTTCTTTCTCCTCCTTTTAAAAGGTTTTCTCACAACTGTGGACATGAAGCAACACTGATCAATGTGGCTTTCAATTTCTTTCTTTTCCTTTTCCCTACCATGCTGAGAAGGAGCCCAGCCGTCAAACTGAGACTGCAGGTGGACAAAGGACAGATGCAAAGAGATCTCTGCAGGCTGCATTTTCAGCCCAGAACTTGCCTGGACTTGAGGAGTCCTTACCTCTTCCCTCTTCCCTTCACCTACGCCCTCACCCAGCTTCTATATTCCAAACACTGCTCTGGGCAGGTACAGACCTTTAGGACAGAACCTCTCCAGTGAGTCCAGAAGCTACTTTTGAGTATTTTATATATTTTGTCAATCCACTCAGCACAAAATGAGAAATACAAGATGCAAATTTTTTGTACAACAGTGTACTAAAAGATATTACATATAATATTATACATACCATATATACTTAACAAATGGGAAAATCATGTGCAGTCTATGAGTTCTTGTTTTTTTTTTTTTTTTTTTTTTTTTTGAGACAGTGTCTTGCTTTGTAGTTCAGGCTTGCTCTGAGCTCATTATGGAGCCCAGGCAAGCCTCAAACTCAGCAATCCTCCTGTCCCTGCCTCCCGAGTGCTGGGATGACAGGTGTGAGCCACCACGCCTGACACTGTGGTATGTGGTATTGATTGCCGGTGGGCGTGAGTCTCCATGCCCAGCATTCTATGTGGTTACTGGGGATTGAACTCAGGACCTTGCGCTTGCGAGGCAGGCGCTGGAACCACTTAACTAACCCTCCAGCCCTATGAGTTCTTGTTTTAAAAGGTCCTCACTTTTGCTTGTTCACTTGGCACACCATGATTTGCATGTGAGTCATTTTAGCAAGTGCACCAGCTCCCAGCCAACATCCTATTCCAGGGAAACTCAATTACACCCGCATATATTTCATGCAAGTGAGCTGTGGCCATGGCACTGGGCTGCTGTCCCTGCGCTCTACCGTGGACCATGGTTCCTGTGATAGTTCCATTTGGAGATGCACATGAGAAGGGAAGCATGTGGCTGTCAACAAAAAACTCTCACCTTTTAATTTATTCCAACTTCACAGATGAGTAACCTGAGCTTCTGGGATGTACCCAAGGTCATGGAATTAGCTTTGTGAGAAGCAGGAAGGGCCCTAGAGTTCTGACTTCCAGATCCTGCCTGGCTCTTCCCTGTCTGAAAATAAAATATATCACTAACATGTCTTGATGCCTTCCTCTATGACTTGATGGATACTGCCTCCCATTTTTCTATCACAGAGACAAAAAAACGTACCTGTGTAATTTAGCCACTCCCACATCCCTTGCTATTTTACATTTACTTAATTTGCATTTGTACTTTCTCATACACGAGACACACACACACACACATCAGCGACTCACAGGATTGTGGGCAATTAGTTCTTATGTAGTTATATTTTCTGTCATTTTTCTTATCAGACTTGAATGCCTTCCTATTCTAGTCAAATTGATCACCATCATTATTAATTTTTCTATCCTTGTCCCCACTTCCAGCTTTTCTGTTCAGTAATTGCAGATCAGTAATGCTCATTAAATGTTAATTAAATCAAATTCTTTAGAGTGGAGAGGAAGAACAGTACAATGGTCATGAGAACGGGATGTGAAAGTTCAACAACACCTGTACTTGAGTCCTGGCTTTGCCCAGATTACGTGAGTCACCTTACACTAGTTAATTAATCTCTGTAAAATTAGGATAATAATCCTCTTAGGGTTGTTGAAGTATAACATGAGGCAAAACACACAAAGTCATCTACTAGATTGCCTGATGCTTACTAACTGCTCAGTAAGCTTTTACAGAATTTAAACCCAGGTCTTATTCAACCTCCACCACACGCTGTGTGGCAGTATACTTTGTAAGTTTATATCACTCATCAGTCTATCACTGATTTAGCCAGTAGATTCTGAACACATTCTGTGGCCCCATGTTGTGCTGGTCAGGAGGACACAAGGTGACTCAACCTGAGTTCCTGGACCTTGTCTTCAAGGTGCTTATTTTTAAATACGGGACACACACACACACACACACACACACACTCACACTCACACACACACACAGGCAAGATGTGCTAAATATGTCACTAGAATTGTGAAATGAATCGAAGAGAGGGATGGATTCTGCTGGGGCCAAGAACAGTCTCAGAGGGCAGAGAAAACCAAAGATTGCAGGATAGATGAACAATCACTGCTAATTTATAGTTAGAAAATATTTTTCTTCTTCAGGGAAAAGCATTGCAGGTAACTGCCTACAGGCAGAAGGAATAGAATAATTAAGTCAGACAAACACATTACTCAGTTTTGTTTTAAGGGGTTTGAAAAGAAGGTGCTGCGCTCAGTGACAAAGTTTTATTACAGGTTCCTTGACAGCACAGGGCTTGTACAGGTCTTCGGCATCACAGACGAAGTCTACTCTTCCAAATGGTCTTTAAATAGAGACTGATGTACTGAATACATGAAAATGACTAAGAGAAAAGATTTGAAATGTTCTTGTAAGCAAAAAAGATCAATATATAAGTGACAGACATGTTAATGAACTTGATGTAATCACTCCACAGTGTGTACATAGGTCAAAACATCATGCTGTATATCATAAAGTCTACAAGTTTTCACTTGTCAATTACAAAATACAAAGATTAGGAAAAAAAGTGCTATGAAACATATATTAGGGATATTCTTATTTAACACTTTACATATATTCAATCATATAGCTAATACATTTATCATAAGACAGATGAAAAAAGAATCCTGCAATTTCGCCATATTAGAATCATGTAGTAGGCTGGGCAAATGGCTGTGAGGCCCCTGGAGAGACACAGCCCTAGTCCGGGGCCTGAGAAGGGCCGCAGAGGGCCTGGGTGGAGGCAGCTCAGCTCTGCCTTGAGAGGTATTGCTCCAGGATTCAGTGGCAGCTTGAGGTCATCCATTATTACTTGTTGGTGTCACCGGATAGACAAGATGACTCAAAAATAGCCCATGTGAAAAAAATGGCTCATGTGAATCCCTTGTCCATGTTGCCGTCTGCTCAATGGGCTAAGAAACATAGATACTGTTAAGGAAAGTGTATGGCAAAAATGCTGTGTGAGACTGGAATCAAGACTGAAGACACAATGCCAGGGGTGAGTCTGACTGGAACCACCAGAGTGCCAATGACAATAACGTTAACTTTGGATGCTTTCTCTGCATCAGGTAGTATGATGTATTTGTTACAAATATCCCCTAGGGTAGATACCAGTATTATCTCCACTTGATAAAGAAATAGAGGCTTGGAATGGCTGTAAAAGTTGGCCAAGGTCCCTGTAAGAGGCAGAGTTCATGTGACTCAACTCCAGAATCCATGCTTAAATTAGACAGTGTGGTTCCCTAGAGGAGGTAGAGTTGGGGGGACATCACCCAGGAAGTGGTGTGGAGGAGGCAGAGATAAACAGATTGCAGCTGAGAATGGTTATAAGTAAAGAACTAACAGAAACTGGGTGTGCTTGCAATCCCAGCTACTCTGGAAACTGAGGCAACAGGATTGCAAATTCGAACCCAATCTGGGTAATTTAGGGATACTCTGCTCAAAAAGAAAAACTAAGAAAAGCCAGGGATATGTCAGTGATAGAGTGCCCTTAGACACCAGTATGGCAAAAGAAATTGGCTTCAGTACATTATACATATTCTGTGCATTTATTTATAATCTCTTTATTTCTCAAGTAGATGTGAAATAATTTAGAATGGATAGTTTAAATTTTTTCTCATACTAAAAGTCTGAATATTGTTGATTTTTACAACCTGGCAGATTTGCAAATGTCATCTTGATCCATAAGACTTTGAGATTTTTAAACATGTGACTATTTTTAAAACTTTGAGGATTTATTTGACTGCTTGGAATATACTGAAGAATGAGTACAGCTTCTGAATATATTCCAGCTGAGCAAGGTTTGCATTTGTGTTAAAACCTCGGCGATAGCCTTAATTAAGCAAATGCTTAGTAATGAGTACTGAAGTAAACAAAACTCTGCTTAAGCATAATTAGAAGATAGATCAAATATGGGGACATCAATGGGTTTAGCATTAAAGTATTTTTTGAGACAGGGTCTCAGTTTGTAGTTCAGGCTGGCCCCGAGCTCACTGTGTAGCCCAGGCAAGCCTCGAACTCAGCAATCCTCCTTCCTCTGCCTCGGATGGGATGACAGGTGTGAGCCACTACACCCGGCACTGTGGTATGTGGTACTTATTGCCAGTGGGCACGAGTCACCATGCCCGGTGTTGTGGTATATGGTTGCTGGGCATTGAACTCAGGATCTTGTGCTTGTGAGGCAGATACCAGAACCACTGAGCTAAATACTTGAGCCAAGAAGAATCTAATTTTAAAGCTGATCAAAGAAAGGTAAAATGAAGGTGATGCCCAGCCAGCCCTGTTGGACAATGATCTTACTGGATCTTTCACATTGATTCAGTGCTCTTTTGAAGAGACTGTTTCCTGTCTTTCGTCATTCTCATTGTTGGGGTTTGGATCTCAACTGTCCCTCACAGGCCTTTCCCTGGGACATGTGTTGCCTGCTGATGAGCTCTTGGAGAGTGATTGGATCACTTCCCTGATGGGTTAATATTTGAAGGCATTATTGTGGGATTCCACCATACTTAGGATAATTAGAAGATAGATCATACTTAGGAGACAAGACCTACATAGATAAAACAGGACACTAAAGATGTGGCTTGGAAGACTCTTATCTTGTTCTTGGGCCCCTTTTCTTCCTTTCCTGGCTGCCATGAGATGAGTGCCTCTCCTTTGTCACATAGCCTACTGTGCTATTTCTGGCTCACTGCAGGCTTAAAAGCAGTGGAACCAGATGACCATGGGCCAAAACTTCTGCAGCCATGACCCAAAAGAAATCTTTCTGGCTTTATGTTGTTTATGTGAGGTATTTTCTCACAGTGACAAAAGCTGACTGATGTGCTTTTCAGTAGACTCTTAAGTAAAAGATACATGAATGGCAATTCACCCAACACGGAATCTCTCCGTACAGTGTTGCTTTTTATTGGGACAATAAGATCATGTGGGAGTGTCTGCTGGGGAAGTATCTGGACCCCAGATCTTCGTCTCAGCTTGGCCACTAGCTGGGTGACTCTAAACATGAGGGCCTAGCTGATTATAGCAACAGCTAACTTTCAGGTTGTTATAAGTATTGTTGATAAGTATAAAGTGCTTCGTGAGTGTCAGGTAGGACAATTTTTAGGAAAAAAAAAAAAGACAAGGGGTAAATGTGTCTACTCAGTGAAAAATTTCCTATAATG
Source organism: Thryonomys swinderianus (assembly GCA_004025085.1). NCBI lineage: Eukaryota > Metazoa > Chordata > Mammalia > Rodentia > Thryonomyidae > Thryonomys > Thryonomys swinderianus. The sequence continues at coordinate 10,788 of PVIC010037780.1, read as the reverse complement.
CCTCGGGAGCCTTTCTGCTTGCTTGTGGCTTCTCTATAAATCTGGGTTGTTTTCTTTGGGTTTATCAGCTGCTTGGTTCAGGTCACCCATCCCGGGAACAATTTTTCAGTTTAGAACTCAGCAAGTTATCCAGGCTCGTGACCACAGCACCTTCATTCCCTTCCTGAGTTCCATTGTTTCTTCGTGACCTGAAGGGTCTGAAAGGGAGAGAAAAGCCAGTGGGTCATTTTGGGGTTTTGCTAGAGGTTATGAGGGTGTGTGTGTGTGTGTGTGTGTGTGTGTGTGTGTGAAAGGAGAGTAAAATGGACAGATAAAGTGAGGTGGACTGGCAAATATTTGCTCAGCCTCTTTCTAATTGCCAGAGATCAAAGCAAGGTTGGCTGGACTTTGAAAAGAATTTATCATATTTTTAAGGAAGTTAAAGGGAAAGTAAATTTGGTTAACTTTCTCTTAGTTCACGAGGGTTCATTTTGCTTTATATCTTGTTTTGTTTTTATTTCAGGATTTTAGGAGAAATGTAAATCCAAACTACAGTTTTAACATGCTGTAATGAATTATAGGGCACAAATTGTATTTTTGAGTTCTCTTCATTGGAGAGTTGCTATTTATCTTCAGATAGTAGGAATTTTTTCTTAAAGTTATAAAGTACGTGATTAAAACTAGCATCCAAGATGAATAATAGGGAATTAAGGCATTTTGTCATAATTTAATTTTTATTCCTCTCTAGAAAAAAAATTGCTCAACATAACATAAGCTGGGCCCACTCGAGTGGGGGGCATGCATATGTTACCCGTTCTGCCAGGCTCACCACCAATTGGAGTGTTAGCTATTTATAAATTCAAGGTTGACTGAAACCATCTCACCACCACACAGAGCTCCCTCCTTAATAAAAGAAGATCCACTGGTAGGTGTTGGGAGCAAATGTTTAACAAGCATTTTCCGGCCCTGAAATATGGAGGGGGAAAGGAAACGTATGGCAGTCGCAACTGAGGCCATAGACTGTGGTAGGAAAAGACTGCAGAGGAGAGGAAGATGCTAGAATCACGCGGTCCATATGGAGACCTCACCTACTGCGGAGCCAGGGGGAGGGGTGTGATAAAGAAATGAGTGAAGGAGAGGCATGGCTCCTCCTCCCAAGATGACAAGAAGAAAAGCAGGTGGTTCCTTCTGGCTCTAGGTGGACTTGCTTTCTGTAGGATCTAGAGGTACTCCTTGGGGAAGGTAAGGCGGTGCCGTTGAGCAGCTGATCTCGAGAGCTGCTCTATTGGTGGGAAGAGCCGAGACAGCAACCGCTTTTTCCTCCGCAGAAGAGCCTAAGTTTTCGTGATCTAGCAGCAGGAGATGAGAGAGCAAATACATCAGGTGGAGCTCACTGAGTTCCAAGTGCCAGAAAAACCTAATCTAAAGTGGTTTAGGAATATAATTTTTTTGTCCACGATTGCTATTTAACTTGACAGGTTGGTAAAATGGCTGACCGTAACTTCGGAACAGTATCACATTCTGTTTTGTGTGTATTTTCCTTCAAAAGTTTGAATAAACAAATTTTTCCCCTAATTTTCCTGGGTCTGAGCTGGGTTGAATGGACCTCCTGACCGGGTCTGAATCACCTGGCTGCCCTAGAGGAGGAGGCAGAGGCAAAGCCAGGAAAGTGTAAGGGCACAGTCTGGCCAGAAGAGTGGATAAGGCTCTTTCCCAGTGAAGAACACTAGTAAGCGTTGGACTGGGATTTAAACCCATGCAACTCCACTCAGCCTGTATTCCTTATGTATTTAACTAACTTTAAAAACTGGGCCCTATGGATCCTTTCATTGAATATTCTTCAGTTATTTGTCATTTCCTATGTTTTTTTTTGCATGTTTATTTCTTCCAGGATGACACTGAGGCAAGTGTCTATAGGGAGGATGGAAAACAACTTTCCTAACGTCAATCTGGCAGTTTACCCGTATGGGAGGGAAGTCTGGGTTGCCATCTGGGGGTCTACTGACTGGACAGGCACAGAGTACAGGGCCAAGGTCTCTCCACCTCTCTTTACCTTCCTCCTCATACCATCATGTCACACCCACTTCCGTTTGGCAGCCTAGGCCTTTGCGTAACATCTTCCGTATCATGTCAGACCAACCTCCCTGCTTCCTTTTGGCAACACGGTGACCCATGATGTTCCCTGAACCTTACGTCCTCTGGTCTTCACAGGCCTCTGCAGTCTGCTCTCTCCCCCCTGCACATCTTATTTTCTTGTCTCCAGTCTTAGCTCCAGTCAGGTTAATCTCCTCATGTGGCCCCTTTTCCTCCTGGGCACCACAGTTCCTTGCCCAGGGTAACTGCTCTTCACTCTGCTGGCAGCAGCCCTCAGGGCCGAGGTGTTCACTGAAGTTTGTGTTCATTGGTCCCACCCCCTGAGTCTTTTCTTCTCTTAGCCAACTTTCCATTTTAGTTCTTTATGGATACATTTTTTTTATAAATGTTCACACTGACACGCATGCACACACCCATATATATATGAGTGTATGTTCACTGACAAATAGCCACGTCCCTATGAAACATGAGCTCCTTTTAAATTTTAAAATTATAAACTATTTTTATTTTTAATAATCTATTTTGGGGTAGTCTTATCCTACTTTAGCCACTTGTAGGCTTATGAGATAATCCTTGTCAATAGAGAATTATTGGCTGCTTCAAAAAGTTTATCAAAGAAAAATAATGTATCTAACAATGAAGATGAGCTTATGACAGAAACAATAGGCTCTTGCTTCATCTCAATGGTGTCAGCCTTTGACTCCAGTGGAGTCTTCCCTGTCCTGTCGTCTGTCTAGTCTGTTAACACAGTTATTTCATGATTTATAATCTTAGGAAATATATAATTCTCCAGTGTGAAAGCTGAGAATTTAACTCATTTTTTTATTAATTGTTTCTACTCTCTTGTCCCATTAATTAAAAATAGAAATTAGTATATTAACTAATTATTTGATGGGAAAAATCTGAGCTGCTGAAAAATTGACTGGCTATTAACAATTTCCTTTCCTTATGTTATGAATGTATCATAGAACTTCTATTTATGCATTTATGACCCACATAAAGCCTGGATTTGTTATGTTTCTGTCTCATGTTGTATTGTCTTCAAAGAAATATTAATACCACACCAGAAATAATTGAAAAACAATTTAAACATTTATTATAGATTCTTGTGAAAATGATAAAAATGGATATGTGAAAAATACTGGATATTTTTATATCCAATTTATATATAATATGGATTATTTTTATCCCTGTTATTCATAGGTAAGGTATTACTACATGATATTGTTAACCTGAAAGGTAACTTTTTGTGGGTCCCACTGTTACTGTGAGCTTTAAGTCAATTGCCTTTGAAAATAATTTCTCTTGCTCAAGAGAGGAGCATAGTGGATGGGAAACTGCTATGATTTGGTGAGATAAGATTGTGTCTGTGAAAGATGAGGCTGAAAAACAGGAGAACAAACAGGCAGGTAAAGACAACTACAGTATGTTGGTAGCAAAATTTTTCTTAGGATTACAATATTTGGGACTCAACAAATATAAAATATATAGTAGAAATTTTAAGTGGCATAAAAACATACAGTGAGAAGGTTATCTTTCTCTATTCCTGTACTGCAGCCATCTGGTTATCATTTTCTTTTGTATCTTCATAGAGTTGTGTATGACTAAAGATATAGCTGTTTTACATGGTTAGTCCTAGTCTGGGAACATACCTATCCCTTTCTATTTTCTCTTAATAATGTAATGGGGTGTATTTGGTGCCATTCATACACAGCTGCCCTTTTCATTTTCACCAATCTATGTATGGATGTACTGCCATTTAAATAGATAATTTTGGAACAGTCCCAAAGATAGATCACTTAAATGAATTCTTTAACCATATCTTAAGTAGTTTATAGCTTTTCATTGTTCTAGATAATGTTGGAAACACTGTATCTAATTTTTATGTGAGTATATTTGTAGTTTAAATTTCTGTAAGTGGAATTAGCAAGTCAGTGAGCACATGAACGTACATTTTTGAAGATGCTAAACATATATTTATAAATAGATACTTGCTAACTTGTTCTTTATGGATGTGTCAATTTAAATTTTTGCTTTTAAGAATATCTTTAATACAATTTTTTATTGCTTTAAGAAAGCACAACATAAAATTGAACTTTCAGGCATTTCTAAATGTATAGCTCAAAAGGGTACCGTTGCATCTCCAGTATGTTCACGTTGTTGTACAACTTTCAGAACTCTTTAATCTCACAAAACTGAAACTCTGTACCTGTTCAGCAAGTGTTCCCATTCTCCCCTGCTTCTGTCCTGGAAACCACCATTCTTTTTGTGTTTATGAATTTGACTACCTGAGATATTGCATATAAGTGGAATTGAAAGGTATTTTCCCTTTTGTGACTGGCTGACTCCACTAGGCACAATAGAATACCTTTTCATCTATCGATGCACCTTGTGTAGGTCTTGTAGCATGAAATGTGATGCTATCACTTCTCCATTATCCTTTTCATTGTTACCGTTTTTTTTACTTGCAGAGTCTTTGTATTTAAATAGATATGCTTGGCTTGAGATTTAGCTCCAATGGTACTGTGCCTACTTTGGATGCACAAGGGCTCAGGTTCGATCCCTGGTACTGCCCCCCCCAAAAAAAAAAAGCAAAAGAAAAAGCCTGTTTTCCATAGGATGAAACTCAATATAATATTATAGTTTGACATTGTACATTATTTTTATGCATAGTGATTTTTTTCTTCTACATAGGTTTCAATATGTGATCAGATTTATCGATCTACTCTTTTAGATTTTTGGTATTTTGTATTTTCTTCAGAAAGGACCTTTTCTTCTTCAAGGTTACAGTGAAGGTCTTTGTATATAGCTCAGGCTGGTTTTGAACTCACTAAAAGTCCAGGCTGGCCTGGAACTCTTGGCAATCCTTCTGCCTCGCAAGTGCTGGGATCATGGGCATGTGCCATTGTACCTGGCCTCAAATACTCCCCTTCTTTGATACTAGAATCTTGGGTATATGTGCAATTCACTTTACTCTGAGGTGTGAGATAAGGATCCAACTTTGTTTTCTTCCAGATTCCATTCATTGTCTCAACAACTTTTCAATTATTTCTCCTGATATGTAGGATGTCGAGGATTAGAAATCTGTACTTTGGAAACTTAATTTTTGATGCCATTTGTAAATCTGTTTTGGTAATATTTCTTCCTCTCACTCACTTTAGTTTATGGTAAATTTCTAAATAGAATCTACTCTAGGAATATGAAAAATTTGGGGATTGTATTTATGCTTGCACTGGGATTTTTAAAGGGAATATGCCTACATGTATAAGTTATAGTAAGAGCAAGAATCAAAAGGTGAAAATGTACAAGGAATAATGAGGATCTTGGAAAGAATTGTTGGGCTACTCTCATAACCTGTTCCCCCACTTGTAGAGTATTAGGGCTTTCTTTCTTATATCGATCAGTGCAATTATTTTGTTAATAATGTTATTAGTACTTCTGACAGACTGGAAATCCCAGAATAAATGGGAGCATGTCTAAATTATTAACTTGTCTTTAGCAAATACCAAAGCATTTGCCTTAGAAAATAGAGAGAAAATGGGCTGGGGATTTAGTTCGGTGGCATTACACCTGGCTGGCAAATGCAAGATTCTGAAAAAAGAAAAAAGATAGAGTGAAGGACTAAGTTCCTGAAGTCTTCAAACAATTCTTCTCTTTTACCCTTAGCAATCTGTGCACTTTTTAGGTAGAGGAGAAACTACATGTTAGTCCTTTTTCTAAACTTTGCATGAGGTTAATGCTCATTCTATGCTCTTTGCATGATGAAGTTCATGTTGTTAATGCTGATGACAGAATACCGATAGCAATGGAGCCAGCAAGAGTCATCTCATCATGGTGAGCTGACAAAGATGTTCAGCTTGCAAGGAATTAATTTTCACAACTGACAGATCAGCGAGAATGTAGTTCCAGAGTTGCCCAATTTTATGACGTCATGCGAGGGAGAAGAGGAACTTTCCAAGGATAGATAAAAGACAGTCACAGAATGAAACCCTCCTAAAGAAACAGTGGTGAAAAGACCACCTAAATAAAGCAATTGGGGAAGAAACTCATCTGAAACAGAAACACAGGGTAGCTTTTGGTTGGAAAAATGTTGCAAAAATGTGGATGATAGTGTGCCCTAGTTAGGGGCAAATTGACCTTATTGAACACATCTGAATTATATGGCACTTTAAAAATAATTTTGAATCTCCACTGTATGCTGCACCTTATTGCTAGAAAAAATTCCACAGAAGTGCCCATATTTACATTTCTTGTATATAGTTGTATTTGGCACTATTTTATATTCTACTCTTTTTAGTGGACCTGATTTTGTGTCCATATTTGCTTATTGCTACACGGTCCAGTACACATATTCTTTTAGTAGATGCATAGTTTATAGAAGTTTTTTTTTATGACTGTCAAATTCATGTGGTAACTGCTGACAGGACAAGGGGAAGTGGAAAAGTGCAAGTTGCCTATGCATTGGAGAGAATCCTATAAGGCCTTTAACAAACAGATAAGATGTACTTCAAATGAGTTCACCCATCGTTTGAATAAAAACTGCTGGGAAGGTGGTGCTTAAGCAGTTTGTGGTCTTTGATGCAAATAGGGTTGACATTCCCTTTGCTTACTACATTGTTCAAGCTTCCTTTCAAAGCTGGTGTTCCCAGACATCAGCTTAGTGTGCGCAAATGACAATGCAGAGTGCAGGTAGAAAGGCTCAGGCCTCTAGCTGTGGCTATGCCTTAGAACTCCCTGGAAATTTTCAGAATTCCAGATACTCAGGCCTTGTCCCAGGTTGATTGCATCAGAGCAGAGTTCTAGTTATTGGTATTTTTCAATTTCTCTAAGTCATTATAAAGAGCATTTTGGATTGAGAATTATTACACTAAAGCCTGGCTTAATGATTGCATTATCCAAGGCCTCTGATGTCTACAAATAGGTTGGTTTGGGTCATTAAGAAATGCAAGGTGTATCTTGATCCCCTGCATAGCAAATTTGTCTACATATGCCAATTGCTAAAGTGATGTAGGATGCAATGATATGACATGTCAATGGATTAAGATAAAATAGTTGAGTCACTTAATGGACATTTATTAAGCATCTATTGTATATAGTTTTAGGTAATGTGAATGACTTAAGAATAAACAAGACATTGTTTCCTCTTTTTTTCAAAGTATAACTGGAAAGCTAAAAAGTGTCAAATGCATAACAATATTGTATAGCAAAATCTACTTTGATTCATGAGAACTGTAAGGCAAAACACAGCTAAAGGTTAGTATTTCTTTTGTGGAAAAGGTGTTGAGGAGGACAGAATGTTTGAATTATTGTTGATGGTTGGGAAGAAGTGCGCATCCTGGGTTGGGGAGGAGAATGGGGAAGAGGAGTAGGAAGCATTTTAAGACCAGTTGGAACAATGGGAGCAAAGAAGAATAAGAAGGAGCCATGGGGAGAATGTGGGAATCAGCATGTGCTGAGGGTGACTCATACCCAGTAAAGGGTTGAAGGGGCAGAAAGTACATGTGTTGAATTTTAGTGCTTGGAGGCAAAGGGTCTACATTTTGTGCTAGGGGTGTACAAGAGGCACCATTAATCACACTTTTCATTGGGAATATTGCAAAATGTGTTAATATAAAGATGCAAGATTGGGAAATGTATCTTGACAAGACTGCCTTAGTTCAGTCTGCATTATACACAATAGAAATTTATTCACTTTTCTGAAGGTTGGAAGTCTGTGCTAGGATTTAGATCACAAATACCTTCCCAAAGTGTCTCATATGTTGAGAAGTAGGATTTTGGGAGGTGATTGGGTTATGAAGGCTCTAACTGAAGAGATTATAATTTGATGGCATTACTGGGAGATGAAAGAAACAGTAAGATTGGCATGGTCAGGAAGCGGATCCCAGGGCCTGACCTCAGTGACTCTGTCTGGTCCCTAGTCCCTTTTTCATTGGTTCTTCCCTCTTTGCTTCTGGGCTTCTAAGAGGTGAGCACCTTTATATCACCTGTCCTTCTGCCATGATGATTTCCCTTGCCACAGGCCAACAAGTAATAGAACCAGATGACCATGGAGTGAAACCCTAGTAAAAATAAACTTTTTGCTCTTGAAATTGTTTATTTCAGGCACAATGGTACCTCAGTTCATGAACTCAATTTTTTCCATGATTCTGGTCACAAACTGAACTAGATGAGAACTGAATAAAATTTCCCATAAGGCCAACATTGAACCTAACTATTGAATTTAATTTAGCTCTTATCCAGTTCAGTTTGTAACTAGTCATGGAAAGAATCAGATTTGTAAACCAAAGTACCACTGTATTTGTCACAGTGATGGAGAAGTGACTCACACAGTCTGAGGTTTCCAGTGTGGTCAGGTTTTGGTGAGGGCTTTTTTCCAGGCTGAAGATAACTAACCTTTTAGTATGTGTCTTCATGTGGCAAGAAGGAGTCAGGGGAACTCTCTGGGCTCCAATCCTATCCTGAAAGCATTACCCCTATGACCTAATCACTGCCTCAAAGCCCCACTTCTTAACAATAGGGTTAGTGCTTTTAAATATGAATTTTGGGAGGATACAATATTCATCCCACTGCAAAGATGACAGAAGTTAAAAATGTCTAAATCTATTTCTGTTGCCTAAGGTTTCCTAGAATTGTCCTTCCTCCTAGTGTGGACCTCAGAAGGTTGGGTAGATGTTGTGTGTTTTTTCTTCCCTGCCTCACTCAATAAAGCTTAAAGACTTAATTATCTTTTCATGAGCCCAACAGGCCTAGTTTTCTGTTACTCAAACACAAAGACATCATCTGCTGCTGAATTAGGAAAGAGGATGAGTCCATTTGGACAGCAGCAGGACAAACTGTGCAGTGTGGTCCCTCAAAGTCCCAGAGCTTGGAGCAGCTGGCCTGGGGATGAAATGAGTTCAGGTGCTGAGGGCTCCCAATGGTGTGAGCAGCACCTGCTCAGTATAGAATAGCTTAAAGGACAATTAAAAAGCCAGGTGCTTTCATGCACCCTGTAATTCCAGAAGTCTGTGAACCTGAGGGAGTTGGATGGAAGTTCAAGCTCAGCCTGAGCAACTTAGTGGGACCCTGTGTCAATATAAAAATAATTTAACTGTATTTTTTTCTCTGGTATGAGAACCCGTAGATGTAAATGAGTTCTAGAATGTATGATGGATTTTGTGAAATAGGAACTATTCAAAGGGAATGTGGTAGGGGAACATAATGAGGGGAAAGAATAAATATGATATGAAAAGAAAAAGAAAGCACATGTATATGGGGAGGGTTGTGGGTTGGGTAGGGATATGGGTAAAAATGAGAATTGACTCCTGTCATATACTGGTACAAATTCCCCAAAGTTGAGTGTGATTGTGAGCTGTATATAAAATGTACCAATAGAGAATTCAATTAAAAAATAAAAATAATTTAAAAGGCTGGGACGTACCTCAGTGAGAAGGTCCTGGGTTCCATCCGCAGTACCACACACAGACACATAAAACATTTCTGCTGTGAGCTAGTGAACTCAACAGTGTTTGACTCTTGTGCTTTCAAAATAGGAAACATCAAGAAACACTTTCTATTTCTCAAAATCTCATCATCTGCTTTATCAACATTTCATTATTAGGACATCATTCCTCCACTTTATGTTTTTAAAGAATAAAACTAAAATAGAGAACTTATCAACAAAAACCTATGCTATTTATGATTTTAATACTTGACACAAACACTCTACAGAGTTCTTGCCAATTTCTTTTTTTAAACTCAACATTCTGTTTTGTAGATTTACTCATATGGATCCTTGCAGTTATAGCTCACGCACTTCAGTGGCTATTTAAGTGCATTGCGTTACATGAATGTACTGCAACTTGTTTATCCACTCGCAATGGTAGATGGTTGGGTTGTTTCCAAGGCTTCCTTCTACAATTGATGCTGCAGTGAATATATCTGCACGGGACTTCCCTGTCAGATGGGAGAGAGTCTCTGGGACATATGTCCACAAGAATTGCTGGGTCCCTGGTCTGAGCATTTTCATTTAAAGTTTATATAGCCAAAGATAGTACCAACTCAAACTCATGCCTACAGTCTGTAAGAGCTCCTGGTTGCTTCTTAGCAGTATCTCTACCTTGCCCTCTCTCTTGCCATGGTGTGGGAAGTAGTATGGTTTTGTGGTTTGGATTTGGGCCCTGTGTGTGGGATCTTTTGGGGGGTGATAAATATGCTTTTAACTTAGTACTGTAGTTAGTTCCATAGCTCTGTAAACTTACTAAAATCATTGAATGGTACGCTTAAAATGTAAATTTTATGGCATAAAAATGTATCTCTATGAAACTATTTTTTAAAAATTAGGCATTGAAGATAGTTTTGAGGTCAAATTCTAACATACTGTTTAGCTTCTCTGTGCCTCGGTTTCTCCACTTTCAAATAACAAATTTATACTGCCTATAATATCCTTTTACAGAAATAAATAGATGGCCCCTTAGCTTGGTGCCTGACATTTATTGAGAGTTCAACAAATGCTAGTCTGCTACTATTTCCTCAGCATTCAGTGCCCTTGCACTGGCTTTAATGTTCCATTTTCCTGTTCCTCCCCAGTATGGTTTATGTACCTACAAGAGTCCATGTGTTAAGGTCTGGTCCCCAGGGTGTGTATACTGAGAGATGATGGGACCTTAGGAGCTAGGGCTTTGTGGCCATTGTTAGGTCATTGGCATGAGCTTTGAAGAGGGCTGTGGAAGTCTG
>PVIC010037778.1:0-17926 GCA_004025085.1 Thryonomys swinderianus | reverse complement strand
AAAACAACTATTTATATTATATTTCCATTGTGATAGTTATCACTCACTTTCAGTAGCTGGGACACAATACCCAACACTCATAGCTTAAAGGAGGCTTAAATATGGCTCATGATTTCAGGGGAGTCAGTCCATGGTTGGATGGCTCTAAGGCAGGACCATCATGGTGGAAGGGCATAGTGGAGCAAAGCTTAGTTCATGGCATCCAGGATGGAGAGCAGAGGAACAGTTCCAGAGAGGAGGAGGCCAGTGAGCAGACACAGATGTCAAGGTAATGCTTCTGTGACCACCCAGACTCTCAGAATCATGCTTTACTAATCCTCTGGTAGCTCTGAGCCAACCAAGTTGACAGTTAACTTGTAAGTGGGTATTACAAGTAGTCTGAGATGATTTAAAGTCAGCTGGAAGATGTGCACTGTTTATGTGCAAACACTGTGCAATTTTGTGAGGGCATAAAGTGCCCCAGGGCAGGTGCACGGGAGGGCAGACTATACACTGCATCATCCCTCAGTCTTCCTTTGGGTGCTGCTTCCCTGCATCACATGTGGGAGAGGAATCTTTTAACAGCCTTCTGTCACCACCTCCTGTTCTCTGTGCCACTGTTGGCAAATTTTCCTTCTACACATTATAGGCCTGGCATTATTTTATTTATTTGTCTTAACATTTGATTATATTTTTAAGAGATTTAAATAATAGGAAAGTATATTACAACTTTTGCCACTTAGTTATTCTTTCAGGTGCTCTTGTTATTTTCTGAAGATTAAAGTTTCCATTTGGTATTACTTTTCCTCCACTGAAAGACTCTTTTACAATCTTCTACATAAGTCTGAGGGTGATGAGTCCCTTCAGATCTTGTATATCCGAACAAGACGGTATTTCCCCATAAGTTTTGAAAACAATATTTCTGGTTTTAAAATCCTGGGGGGAGAGTTTTGTTTTCTTCCAGTCTTCCACAGATGTTGCCTGCTGTCTTATGCATGTTTTATTTCTTGGCGTGAGATCAGCTGTCGTCCTTATGTTTGTTTGTGCGATGTCTTTTTTTCCTGGCTGTTTTAGAAAACGGTCTATGGTTTTTCTTTGGCAATGATCTTGGTTGGAGGAGGTCCTTAGATTTATAATTTTCCTCACATCTGGGACATCTCCAGCAATTATTTCTTTAAATATTTTGTCAGTCTCTTACCAGCTTGTTCTAGGAATCAACTTACACATGTGTTTGGTTGTTTGAGAAAACTCCATAATTCTCTCAGGATCTTTTTAACACGTTAACATTCTGACTTCTTTTTCTTTCACTTTGAGGATTCTATTTTATGCAATTAAGCTCCCTCATTTTTCTTTGTTTGTGTGCTTCAAACGATTTATTTAACTAAAACGCTGACTTCTACTTATTTTGATTTAGAGGATCTTCAAGACAATATAAATATTTCATAAATGTTTGCCATTTGGGATATACCTGCACAATACCTCACATTTTAGAATAACAACTAACTGGGTACAATAAGAATCTGCTCCAAATATCTGTTTCACTGGGTAAAAACACCACATAGCTGTTCAATTAAGGAAACCATCCTTATAACACAGGATAATTTTTTTTTTTTTTGAGACAGGGTCTCACTTTGTAGTTCGGGCTGGCTCTGAGTTCACTATGTAGCCCAGGCAAGCCTCGAACTCAGCAATCCTCCTGTCTCTGCCTCCTGAGTGCTGGGATGACAGGCGTGAGCCACCACTCCAGGCACTGTGGTATGTGGTATTGATTGCTGGTGGGTATGAGTCTCCACGCCCAGCATTGTATGTGGTTTCCGGGGATCGAACTCAGGACCTTGCGCTTGTGAGGCAGGTGCCAGAACCACTGAGCTAACCCTCCGGCCCCAGGATGATTTTTTATTTTCAAGAAAGGCCTAGGACACTTAGCCAGTAATCAGGCATTGCACACAGAGCTGCATCCCCCACTTGGGCCAGGAATCTATTGGTAACAGGCCCCAGCATCTTGGGCTCCTGCCCACTGGTTCTCATACAGTCTGGTTCACTGGGCCAGCCAGAATGGCACTTCTGTTGAACCCAGGTACCTTTCTGTTTGGGCTTCTTCTTCTTCTTCTGATCATTTTCCTGGATATGTTTCAGGAGGCTATCTTGACTCTTTGAGTGTCTAATATGCTCAGTACACACATTAATCTTCTTGGCAACTATCTTGCCATTAACTTGCTCATTTACAACAATGCCAGCTGAATGCTGGGTAACACTGTAGACTCTTTGAGTGTTGCTGTGGTAACATTTGTGTGGCATTCCCCTTTGAATAGTGTCCATTCCCTTGATGTCTACAGTGTTACCCTTTCTATAGATTTGCATGTATGTGCTCAAAAAGGAACAACCCATATTTTCTAAAAGACCTGGAGAACATATACCGGGTTACCCTCCTATGTTTATCATTTTTGCAAATTACCAGAAGATGGCGGTTCTGGCCAAAAGGACAAGGATATTTCTTTTCTAGCATCAAACTTGCCATTAACATCATCCACTGTATTCTTTATCTCAAACATTGTATGTATTGTTTGAGACCCCATCTCCCCCAGACCTTCTGGAGTGTGCAGAAGTCAGTATGGCTTGTTTGACACCTGTCCCTGGATCTTCAGTCCACTTCCCCTCAAGCCCATTTTATGTACTGACTTTCTTTATGGTGGGTGGTGTTTTCTTGCATCTGGGTATGCTGGTAACTTTCTCATAGGCTGCCAGACATTGTGGCTTTTTGCTTGTTAGGTGCCAGATCTTTTCTTTTTACTCTAGACATTTCTGAGGTTTATTTTTGGACTCAGTTCAGTTGCTGTCAGTCACTTCATCCTCTGTTTCTGATTCATTAATACAAACATTTAATTACCACGCAGGGCTCTGTTTTGAAGAGTACAATGTGGGGTTGTAATGACCTGGCTGTCCCTGAACTCCGGTGCTGAGCTGGAGTTCATGTTACTCCAGTAACATGGCCCCTGGATTGTGTCCCTTCATAGAAACGCTGAGGATAGGGCTAGAGTCAGCAGCTTATGCCTTTCCTTTTAGCCCTCCACCTTCTTACTTTCTGGTGCAATCCTTGTGGACAAATCTTGGCACTGCTCAACCCCTTAATCCATTTATTGGTCCATGTGAAGACTCCAAATCACTTCGGTGTCTTTTTTCACGGTAAGGAAAATCCTACCTGAAGTGAATACATCTTACAAGTGTTTTTCGGTTTTTTACATAAGTAGGTTTTTGTGTTAGCTTCCCCTTCCTCCCGTTTGTTTCTGTCACTTTCCCTTGTTTTTTCCCCCCACCTCATCTTTTACTTTCCTGACTTCTTGTGGGCAAATCTCCTCCATAGTGCTTCTTAGCTCCATCCCTGGACAAGTGCTCCCCACCCTGCTCCTCCTCTTCCTTACCTTCCTTGTCTTCTACTGGATTCTCTGTTTCTTTCAGTTCTTCCTCCTTTGCTTAAGCTGCCTTTACTACTGGATGATGGGATTTTATTAGATTTGTGTTTGACTTGGATGATGCTGTGTTATATACCTCTGTTTGAATTTGACAATGCAGAGAACATGAGTAGAATTTACTTAACTCTCTCTTCTCACCTGGGTGTCGTTTAGATTCTCATGGGGCCCGAGTTCTGAGTCTGTGTCCCTCTTGCTGCCTTTGGGAACAGACCATGCAGAGCAAGGGGGGAAATGAGAACCACTGTTCTCTTTCAAGAACCAGTGAGGTACAAAAGCAGCAACTAAATGTTGCCCTTTATTGTGTGTGTGTGTGTGTGTGTACGTGCGTGAATATAAATTAGAAAGGCTGCTCGATGTGCCTCACACAGAAATCCAAAACTCAACGAAAGGAGGAAGGTTGCTTTTGCTCTGCAGAGCTGGCTGAGGTGCCCAGGGACAGCCTGCAGGGAGCTGCTGGGCAAAGCTACTTGGTAACTTTTTTCTTCCTCTGAGATGCCACAACTTCTGCCATGAGGATATTGCACTCCAGGCACTTAGGCTGTGCTCTGTGACTGAAGACTGGTGATGGTTATTACAAGTCAGGAGCCATAGTTCTGACCAAATTCCTGGCACAGGTGACTGAGGCCCAGACAGACAGAGTCTGCCCTGCAGGCCTCCGTGGAGGGAAGTCCTCAGGCCTGGCTGCCACTGATACAACACATCTGCCAGCTGTCCTTTCCCAAGCGCCTCTGCTCGGCTTTATGGGAACAGCACCCATGGGGCACTGAGCCTGTCACTCCCATCCCAGGGGCCCAGGGCTGCTAAAGCCTGCAGAGATGGGTGGGCAGCATGTGACCCGGGGAGGCCAGCAGGTCCCTTTGCTCCTGCTTACTCTGCACTGTGGCATTTTAGGGCAGCTGCGCACTCAGCCCTGTCAGAGCTGGATGGCGAGAGGATGATATGTGTCACTGCAGAGTGCGGGATTCTTCCTGCTGCGGACCTCACATGGGAGGGACAGCCCAGACTCTGGGCCGCCACACCGCCCATGTCTTTCATCAACTGCCTCAGAGCACAGTCTGGCCTTTCCCGGGCTCCTAATTGCTCCTCTACTCTGATGGAGCTTTCATCTCACTGTGAACTCGCTACTGCCTACTGTTGCATCTGGCTGGGGATTCTGCACTTATGGAGAAGGGTAGAACTAGAGAGATTTGTACGTAGCAGATTGCAGAGGTCGTTCTGACATTACTTATGCATTGGTAAGTATTCCTTAATCAAAATTAAAAGAGCACTGTCTCCTGGGGTGCCTGAAGCAGAGAGTGGGGTGCTGTCCAGGTCAGGACTCCTGTGGTGAGTGTGCTTGGCCCTTACCCTAGATATGGTCAACATTTCTCCAGCAAGGAGTCTGGTCTGGGCCCAAAACCCTGGGAGCTGCCTGCATTCAGTTTCTCCTCTCAGCCTACTGTCTGCCCCATCCCCTTCTCTGCTTCCCACAGAGGCTTCTGCACTCAGCCTGCTGTCAGGCCACGACCCAGACGCAGCTCAGTCCAGCACCAGAAGCTAGGCTGAGCTCACTGATTCAGGGTATTGGATGCTTCTCCCCAAGTGGGCTACAAAGCTCAAGTTACGAGACCAGCACAAAGATGGGAGCAAACAGAGCATCTGCCTTTCTGAAGTGCAGTGTAAAAGTTTGTCTGAGGATGTGAAGACCTGCAGCTGAGATGCATATACCCACTATTGATGATGATCATTCCACCTTGTTGTGCTTAGGTACAGATTGTCCCAAGCCCATGTGCTCACAGCTAGGTCCCCACCTGTGGTGCTATTGCAAGGTGGTAGGATCTCTAGGAAGGGGGCCCAGTTGGAGGTCTTCAGTCACTGGGGCACCCTCAAAGAAAACCCCCAGGCCCCACTCACTCTCTCTGCCACTGCGAGGTGAGTATCCTGCCCTATGAAGTGCTCCCTGCTTTAGGTATGCTTCCTTCACACAGTGCAGAAGCCTCAGGGCAACAGACCATGGACCAAAACTTCCCACACTGGGTGCCAAGTAACCTTTCCTCTTTTTAAAGTATTATCTCAGGTACTTTGTTATAGTGATGGAAAGCTGACTAGTATGAAGGTTAAGCTTATAATGGTAGGTGAAAAAAATAAGGACCTTAGGTGAGTCTCAGCAGTTTAACCTAGACAATGCTGATATACTTGCTAATTGATGAAGTATTAAATGTATCTTCTTTTTTTTGAGACAGAGTCTTGCTTTGTAGTTCAGGCTGGCCCTGAGCTCACTATGTAGCCCAGGCAAGCTGCCGCGAACTCAGCAATCCTCCTGTCTCTGCCTCCCGAGTGCTGGGATGACAGGCGTGAGCCACCACGCCAGGCACTGTGGTATGTGGTATTGATTGCTGGTGGGCATGAGTCACCACGCCCAGCATTCTATGTGGTTACCTGGATTGAACTCAGGACCTTGCGCTTGTGAGGCAGGTGCTGGAACTACTGAGCCAAATCTCCGGCCCAGTATTAAATGTATCTTATAGCCAACTACAGACTCAACCAAACTTTACTGAGAACAATCTCATGCAATGCAGGTTTAGGGGAACCAAGATAGAAACAAGACAAAGTACTAGTTCCCAGGGTGACTCAGGCCTGTGGATCATGCCGAATGCATGGGCAACAAAAGAAGGGACTTGGAACATTTGTCCTGAAAAGGAAATTTCATTTAGTGCAGGCACAGCTGAAGGCAAAGGAGTCAGGAAGGTTCTTGCAGTCATGAGGGAGCTGATGTGGGAATGGTGAAGGTTGGGGTGCGGAAGAGAAGAGTCAGTGGTGCAGGCATGAGACAGACCTGGAGGCTTGGTAGATAGCAACAGAAACAGAAAGTTGGTTCTGTCTCCTTTCATTGGTAGTTAGATCCAGGGGAAATGTGGAGCAAGCTGAACTGAGGAGCAAGGTCTGGGATAGGCATGTAACTAGAGAATCATTTTCTTCTTGCTTTGTTTTCCAGCTTTAGTGGAAGAACTAAAGAGTGCTTTTCCTAAGGGGCAGTAGAGAAATCTGTGCAACTGGGCAGGATCAGCAGAGAGGCTGACAGGAGAGAAGGACCCATCTTCAGGGTCACCCAGATTTAAAAGTAAGTATGAAGAGAGTAAGGAAAGCCAAAGAGGGAGCAAAGAAGAAAAGTGCTAGGGGGAGGTGGGGTAGCACCTAGTGTGGGCATCTGATGACCTGTGCACTCCCCAGAAGCCAGAGGAAGTCTTCTGATAGGAGTGGATTTCAGAGTTGAGGACAAGACTTCCGGGCAGCTTTCCAGTTCAGTGTAGGAGCCAACATGAGATAATCCACGCGAGGCATGTTGAATAATGCCTGACAAGGATTAAATCCTCAGTCTTCGATGTGCGTGGCCAGTAAAGGGGCACCAGAGCCTCCAGCTTTGCGGTTTTTCTCCAACAGTGACCAGCATCTGGGATGTCAGGCACATGACAGTCGGCAGTTGTGCTGCTTCTGAAGCTTTTGTCAAGAATTGAGATGAAGAGTAAGGAATTGTGGAAGTTGGCAAGTGTAACAGAGGTATTTTTCTGTGGAACCTGAAGTCTATTACAAATTTTAAACCAACCCAAGGTGAGAGGAGGCTGCCAGATGAAGAGGCAGTAAATGGTTCTTGGGCCAGGAGGGTAGATGGTTCTGAGACATTGCTGCAGAAGGAGGGAAGGCTGGGAAGGACCTGGAGATGAGGCTGGAGGGGACCAGGGTCCAGAGCTTGGACCTCCTGGTGTATAGCAGTAAGGCTGGTGCCAGCCTGTTTTTGTGCTATTAAAGTGGAGGGGACGTCTCTGGAGTGGGCTGAGTGGAGGACAGAGCAAGTGGCTGCTGGATGCTGGGTCACCCAGGAGGACGCCAGGATGTGGAGGAGAGGGGATTGTTGAGGTCTTGCTAGAGGAATGGATTTAATATAAAGTGTGCATAGTCAGACAGGAATTATTGGATCACCTCACAGCACTGGGACAGATGAGTCTTCACTGCCACCTGCCAGAGAACCCAGAGTGGCCATCTGTGCACTGGAGAGTGGAGGGCCAGAGGGCCAGAGGCCCTAAGCTCACCACAGAGGCCATGGCCAAAAGGTAAAAGCTCTGTGCTGGATGCTGAGAGGACCTGGAGTTGAATGTTCCCAGGCCTTGATGAATTTGGAGCTTCTCAGAGAGTGTGAAGGGCAGACTCTCACTGTCCCTTTTATTCTGTCCTGGCTCCGAGTCTCATAGTTGGCCCCACCCACCCCTTCCCTCCTTCCTTTGGGTCTGTGCAGGGGGTCTTGCTGTCCCCCTTCCTTTGCACACAGGTTGCTGGACACCTGCGGGGATCCTCTGGGGTCTGCTATGAAGTTCTGATGCCCCACATGGAGGCCTGGGCCCAGAACCTGGGTGGGACAGGGGTCCATGTGCAGCCTGGACATGCCATGAGCCTCTCTTGCTCTGGCATCAGCAGGTACTGGGTCACCTGGCAAGTGGGTCAGTCAGTGCTGCTGGACATCTGTGCAGTGTCTGCTCCCACAGGGTCTGGGAAAGCTGTGTGCTGCCTCAGAGGCAGGAGGTGTGCGGGGTCACCAGGTCAGCCACCTGGGTCTGTCCCTTGCACCCCAACCCGCAGGACCTCTAGGACACCATAGTGGGCAAAACCTCCATCCCCACCCTCTGGCTCACAGGCAACCTGACTGCAAGCAGAGTAGGTACATGCATTCATACAGCAAACATGGGACCCACCCTTCTTTTTCCACTTTCCTTTTTTTTTTTTTGAATGAGATGAGTTGTTTTGGAAGCATATAAATTACATGACATAGCAGGGTGATGCCACAGGGAGGAGGCAGGGCCTGCGGGAAGAGGTGAGGTCACAGGTCTCTGGGCCTGCAGGGGGACATGGGTACTGTGGGCCTTTCCTGGCTCTCTGTGTGCCTCCCAGATGCCACAAGGTGAGCATCCTCCTTGCCATGGCCCCACCACAAAGCACTGGGTCACCACAGGCCTGAAATGAGGGTCAAGCCGTGTAGTCACGAGGCAAAAGAAGCCTTTTCTCCTAATAAGATGATTATCTTGGGTATTTTTGTCTCAGGGGCAGAAAGACACACACGGTAGGAAGAATGTACTCAGAGAAGAACTTCATACCTATACTTTCCTCATACTCTTCTGAATTTCTTAGACTTATAACATGAAGAAGAAATTCCAGGAAGTCACTCTGCTGCTGTGCCTGGGGGCTCCCCATGTCCCCTGAGGCTCCTGTTGAGAATGGAGTAGGTACTGACCAGGCCCAGCCCAGTTCCCTTGTCTGGCCAGGCTTCCAGGTTTTTGTTTGCTTTTGACCATGGGAAATGGTGTGACCTTCCTAAGCCTATACATTCATTTGTAAAACAAGGCTTAAGAATTGTACCCACTTTACAGAAAAGTTTTAAGAATTAAATAAAATAATACCTTGAAGTGTTTGTTTGTAGAGAACCGGGCACTAGGAAGACAACTGATACATGATGCTGTTTGTCTTTATCCTTTCTGCCAGAGTCTGGCAACTGTACTAAAGGGGTGATACAAAGTAGCTGTGTGACCTGTCTCCCTCTTCCCTGTGTCCTCGGCCCCTCTGCTCTTCCCCTCCCCTGGAACCCAGTGTAGACTGTTGCCCTTTTTTTTTTTTTTTTTTTAGCAGCATCATAGATTCGAGGGTGAGGTGCCCTGGGGAGAGACATGTGTGTGGCTCCAGGTAGGAGCAGAACTCCTCTCCCCAGAGCTTGGTGTCAACACAGCGGAGCTGTCTCTGCTCTGGGGGAGACACAGCCCTGGAGCCGCTGCCCCTCCTAGAACACACAGCGCACACTCAGGTCATTGCAACGTGACAAAGTTCAGCAGCATTGTTGGAAACACCATCATAAATCAGCAACAGCTCTCTTTAGGGACTGCATTGCCACTTGATTTAGTGTTTCCTGGCACCTTGCCTATCACAGAATGAAGCCACGATTGCTTCCTACATAAAATGTTATCTGCAAATGTCTCCCAGAAACCCGCAGAAGGCTGGGCGGCTGCAGGCGCGACCATCTGTGGCCGGCCTTGGTATTGAGAGGGAACCAGACAATGGGACCCATTGTCATTTTGGACAATGTATTCTGTGAGCGGCTTCTAAATGAAAATTGGGTTCAGACAACATTTTACAAACTGTTCTAAAGGAAGGAAAAAGGGAGTCTTTTAGCAAGAGAGAGAAAACAGCGAAATGTGCAGTGTGAAATATGAGAAGGCCTGAGCCTTGGGCAGCCTGCACGGTCCAGTTATACACAGAGAAGTGTGAGAGCTCTGAGGGCTGGGAGGTGACAGTTACCTAGGGTGACCTGGGGTGCTTCGTGCAGGGGAGCCCTTTGGATGGAGGGAGGGAAGCCCACATAACACTTACCCTGGGGTGTCGTGGCCAGCAGAGACACCTGGAGCTCTGGACATGTGCTCTGGCCCCACAGACCTGCAGTGTTGCTAACCAGGACGCTTAGCTTGGCTGTGAGGCTAGAAAGGGATGGGAGTGCCTGGGGAGAAGATTGCTTCCAGGAAAGTCCTGATGCCTCCTGGACAGAAGTAATACCAGAGCAGAGATGGAGTCCTGAGGGCCACTGAGGCAGGCTGCTGGGTCAGCACAGGAGAGGAGGGGAAGTCAAACTCACCCACTCCCCTTTTCTCTCTGGGCTCAAGTGGCCTGGGCTGGATCCTCATGGTGGCCCCTTCTGGAAGCTTCACAGGCCGAGGAATCACCAGACACAAGGGAAGACAGGACATTTTAAGAGAAGAGGTGACCAAGGAACCCTGCAAATGTCTTTTAGGCATATAGTTTCTAGAGACAGGAATTTGGTGTATACTTTGGATGTACATTTCCAGCTAGCTTCAGAGGACATCTCGTCAGAGATGTGAGGCTGGGGAGGCTGCAGTAAGGACGCAGAAGAGGTAAAGAGCACAGGGATCTTTCAGAAGCAACTGGGTGGTGCTGAAGTCAATCATGATACCACAGAGCTCGGGATAAGTTAACAGATAAAAACACATGAAAGGCGTGTGGACAGTTGGTTTATCTACTTCACAAACATTAAAAATTTGAGGAAAAGAACCACCCAGTTACTATCAAAACTATGCTAGGAAAAGTTCCTGAGCTAAGGGAATACTTGATTTTCTAAATAACAAATAAAATTAGTGGAAGGTTTTAATACATAGACTTATCCTTTAAGTTGCTTTAATTTCCAGAGTATAATGCCAGTTCAGCAAGGACCAAGTGGGAAGCCAGGTTCTAGCTCTGCCTGGGAAATGGAGAGGAGGGAGCTGGAGCCGTCACATGAGGTTCAGGTCACATGGGGGCCTTGAGCTAGAAAAATGGTGCTGGTCTGAATCTAGAAGCTGTGTCTGCCTGCTCCCCTCACCAGCTCAGGGTGCTAATCTTGGGGACGGCACAGTGGGCTCCGGAGCCCCAAGCCCTGCATGTGCACCTGCATGTGCATATGGTTAAAAATGTCCATTTACTGATAATGATCTACTTCCAGTTATTCCCTAGCATCATAGATAATTGGGAATGAGAGAGTCAGAGTGCAGGAAGTAAAGCAGAGTGTACTGCTCAGAATGCACAGACAATAGTCCATCAACACTGCTTTACTTCTGACAATGAAAGGTAGAGAAAATAGGTTAAATGTCTATCCATTAAAGCTACTACTCATAAGATAAACAGAGTACACAAGGCTTCTAAAATCACAAAGGAAAATTTGGGTTAAAAGCATTGTGTTTATGCTGGGCGTGGAGACTCATGCCCACCAGCCATCAATACCACATACCACAGTGCTGGGTGTGGTGGCTCACGCCTGTAATCCCAGCACTCGGGAGGCAGAGGCAGGAGGATTGCTGAGTTCCAGGCTTGCCTGGGTTACACAGTGAGCTCAGAGCCAGCCTGAACTACAAAGCGAGACCCTGTCTCAGGAAAAAAAAAAATTTTTGTGTTAATTACTTTTCTCTTGTTGCTGAGACAAAATACTTGATGTCCAAAGTTAAAAAAGGAGAAATTTATGTAGCTTATAGTATGTAGAAGTTTTAGTCCATAATCAGCTGGGTCCAAGGAAGGGTGGCACATGGCAAAGGGGCAATAGTTCACGCTGGTGGAAGACAGCAAAAGCAACACTTACTGGCCCCTTGATCTTATCCAGGCTACTTAGGGTGGGCAGCACTCGCACCCTTTATCCTGATGCCCTTGAGCCCAGGATGGCACCATGAATCAATCCCAGAGTCACACTGTAGATCCAGCCACCTCTGAAAAAGTCCCACCTCTGACTGAGTGAGGCTTTGGTGGGACATGTACACATAAACCATAACAACCATTTCCATACATCTATTAAAAAGAACCAAAAATAGCAGAAACTACACATATCAATTGTGTTAACAAAATGGTTTTGAATCAGAAACTTGAACTAAGTTAAAATAAACAGCTAAAAGTTGTGCTGGTATCTACAGTGAGTCTGCAATTGTAAGGTAGGTGGTGGGGAAAAATACAGAGGATGAATTCACATCCTCTGGGGACAGGAGTGGGGACATGAGCAGGAGAAAGGGGGAACCCAGGCAACAGGTTGATATGGTAACAACCTGGAAAAACCCACAATGAGAATGTGACAATTGCATCACTTTTATGCTGGCAATAAAAGCATGAGATGTGGGTAACAGAAGTTTCAGCAACGTGAGAAGAACCAGGGAGAAGACCTGTTGTCATAGCAACACTGACAGACTGTGCTGAGAAGCTTTCATGAACAAAAGCAGCCAGTCCTATATTTGCATCACACAGGTGGACAGTGTAGGGCTTTCTCAACCTCCTCCAGTCCAAGTTGGTGGTTAAGAACATCTCAATGAATCTCCCACTTGGTAATTAGAATTCCCACAAATACACTGCATCTGGTTGTGCAGTAGGACACCAAGTGCTGTGAGACCTCAGGATGGCAGCTGTGTCATCAGGGGACATTGACTCACAGCCTGTGGTGGACATATCCCCTGTAGGGTGCCAGGGCCAAGGAGGCCAGGAGAGGCCCCTGGCAAGTATTTGAGAGAAGAGAGAAGAAACTGGGCTGGTTGGTGGTGACCAGGCCACTTCCCGACTGAGCTCAGGCTTTGGTTGTGCAACAGCAGATGTGGCTGAGCCCCAAGCCACTGCCAGCACTGCAGTCTAGGAGGATATAGCTTCTACTGCAGCAGAACGGCACCTGCCTTGGGCTCCCCACCCCTCGATTTCAGGTAGATGTACAATGGGAGCTATCGCCCGACCCTGGAGTGGCATGTTTGAGGGACGGCACTGTTTGTCCTGAAGCTGCAACCACTGGGAAAAGGCCAGTGGTGTGTGCTGCAGAAGTGTGATTTGGATTAAAGAATACCTGGTCCTGTGGCCAGAGTAGTTTATGGGCTGAGTCTTGAGGTCAAAGAGGCCAGAGCTGCTGCACTCTTAATGCACTGCCAGCTGGCTTAGGCTTACATGGGACTTTCTAGATCCATTGCTTTCTTTGGAATAAGGCCATCAATGTACCCCTGTGAGCGAAGGTCACTGACATGGTCAGAAGATGCCAGCAGTGTGCTGAGTGATTGATCCTGCTGTCTGTCGCGGAAGAGGGAAGTATGCTATGACAGTACCACCTCGTGGAAGGCTGGGATTGTTTCCACAAGGGCATCACTGTAAAGAGCCTGGAGATATCCCCACTGCAACCAGCTCCACACTATTCTGACTGGGCAGTGACTTTAGTTTCTAAGGAGCAGGCTTTGCAGTGGCCCTCATCCAGTTGAGCAGGGTCTGACCCTGGAGAGCAGGGATGGGAAATCACAATGTCAGGGCCTGTGGGTTCCAACCCAGTTGTCTGGACTCCATACTGATACTTATCCTGTTCCCAAATCCCATTACAAACTCTAACTCTAACCCTAACTCAACCTTTGACTCTGATCTTGATCCTTGTCTTGAGGCTAACCTTAAACCTGATCCTAATCCTAACCCAAACCCAAGTACTAACCCTAGTTCTGTAATCCTCACCTCACCCTAAACCTATGTAACCCTATCTCTGACTTTGACACTGACCTTGACCCTGACCCTGCTTTTGGAGAGAGTTCACCTCAGGCTCTGTTTGAGATGAATGCCCCTATTTACATACCTACACAATCCCATTGTGAGCTCTTTTTGGTCTGCACACTTACATCAGTTATTTACCAGTGCATGGATTACATTCCACTTGGAGCGAGATTTTCTTCTCCAAATATGGACTCGCTGGGTGGTCATAAATAAGGCGTTGGTTTGCAGGAAATGGAGTATCCTTCCCTAGTGTTGTCCAGGGGAAGCAGGGAGCCTGGCTATTGCAGGAAGGCGGTGGCTGCTGGGCCTGGGCTTTGCAGTGGGGGTGGGGCAGCTGTCCCCAACCCATGGCTTGGGGCTGCCAGCCTTGTATTGTTCAATTCCTCCTGAAATTAGCTATGAAAGGGAGGATGGGAGGAGCCCTGGTTGCTTCACACACACAGACACACACACACAGACACACACACACACACACACACACACACACGTGCTTGCAAGCATGATTTTCCTAATAGGAACTCACAAGAAATGTGTGCCCTTATAGCAAGATAAAAAACATCAACACCAAGAATAATGTCTGCTTTCGGCAGCTGTGCCTGATGGTGGCATGCAGCGCTCAGGCTGAGGCATGGTGTTTGCTTGGATCAGCAGAGTGAGGGCTGGGGCAGTGGACAGAGGCCTGGGGACCAGACACTGGCATGAAGTCAGAAGCTGTGGGTCTAGTTCACTGAGGCTCCTTGGAGTGACCCATTGTCCATGGGACTTACAGCTCAGCTGCAGCTGGCTGGAGTACGCTGAGGTTTACAAATGCTACATGTGGGGTGTTCGTCAAGTTGGGGTGGTCTCGGGGGGAGGGCACCGGACTGTCATTCTGCTTATTTCCTTCAATCTTTTAATCGATGGAGTGAATTAGCTACCACAGAAGATGTTAGCCCCACATCCCATCAGCTTAAAACCAGAAGGCACATAGGAAACCCAAAGCACGGTCAGAAAATGGATTTGACAAGACCGACAAGGTGAGGGTTCTGGGAGTAAACAGGAAAGTTAGACACCAGATCCCAGGACTCTGTCACAGGAACTTGTGTGGGTTCCACCCTGGCCAATGCCGAGCAGTAGAGAGCTCTGTGGCTTTTAGTGAAGGCCCCAGGGCAATCACAGGGACCCAGAACTCGCTGGCCCAGACACACCTGCACCCCCAGATTTGAGCTCACTCAGGTCCAGGGAACAAATGTGCCCAGCCCACAGCTAAAGCACTGGAAGCTCCTTGGTTTTCTAGAGCTGCAGGTGGATGTGGTGTAAAATCAACTGCCCCTGAAAACTGATGTGAGACACCTTTAGTGAGTAGGGCACCTGAAAATGGCCCTGGAGCTTATCTCAGTCTCCTGGGGTTTGAAGGTTCAGCCTTCCTGTGCAGAAGACCCCTCAAGTCCTGCTGTCCAGGCTGGTAAGTAGCACCCAGGTGCTTCTCTGGACCAGCCCTGGTCTGAGCAGCCTTGTCACACTCTTACCTCTGCCCCCTAGGCTGGCAGGGGACTGAAGCTCTGTCTCTAGGCCCAGGCACAAGATGCAGAGATACTGGGGGCACTGAGGGTCACAGAGTCCTGCTCTGTCATCCTCTCCCTGAACATCCCCTATAACAACCTGGGGCCCCTCTGACTTTGGTGCCTTGGGCCTGAGCCATGCCCTACAGCAGGGCAGGGCCAGGGATCACGGAGGTGTGCTGCAGAGCCACGGCTGGCACAGGGCTCTCTTCCAGCTGCTTCTTCTTCGAGCCCTGGCTTTCTCATCGCAGAATGAGCCATACCTTTCTGCTCCTTTTCTCAAAGGGGCAGTCAGTGGTGCCAGTGTAGATGAAGCCACACTGTGAAGTCACTTACAGTGGGCTGCCAGCTGCTTGACATCTTTTGGTGAAGTTTTAATGCTTTGTTTATCTTCCAGGTTTTCCATGAGAAGATATTTTATACTAATTAGTAGCTCCATGGTTCTCTACAGTCACACCCCATGGCCTGTGGAACAAGGACACTGGAAAGGACCAGATTTCAGCTTCCTCTGTGCAAACTGTGCACACAGCAGTGAATGCCACGTGATTTTCACATGAAATGCTTCAAGCTGCAGATCTTGTGTGGGGACCTGGAGGCTCTGGGCCCAGCTGCCACAGGCTCAACCCTGCTCCAGCGTCCTATTCAGGGTTATGCTTTTTGCCCCAGGCTGTGGTCCCAGCAGGATCTGAGGAGCAGAGCCTGGAATAGGGGATGACATTGTACCACTTACCCTTGACTGGACCCCATAATCTGGTCATGGTGAACATCAGCTTCCTCCTTCTTCTTGAGAACAGGGCCCTGGGGACACATAGCTGCTGAGAGTCTCAGTTCTAGAACAGGAGAGGTAAAACCCGGTCTTCCCAGCAGGGTGCTGGCCACAGGCCTGAGGTGCACAAACTTGACCTAGGAAAGTGCTTCTGAAATGACTGCGTATTTTAATTCCACTCTTAAAACTGGGTGAAATACATGAAAGGTTTTCCTTCTCCATCACAGTGGACCTTTCCACAGGGAGAGCCCAGGCCATGAGTGAGGCTATACTGATAAATCTTCTAAACACTGAAGAAGACAGGATGCTGGTCTGCCGGCCTCATTTTAAAGATGCGAAGAGTGAAAGGTCCTTCCCAACTCACTCTGTGAGCTGGTGCCTCCTGACACCAGAACCAAGGACTTTTCTGGGAAAGTACAGATCGATGTCCCTGTGGCCATGGACACAGTGTGAGTTGTGACACAGTGTGAGCTTGTGACAGCAGACATGCACTCCCTACACTCTGGATGCTGGATGTCTAAGATCAACATGCAGCCAGCTCTGTGGGCCCAGCTCCCGACCTGTAGGTGGCGTCACATCACATCCCTCCTTCGTCTCCCATGGGCTTTCCTCCGTGCACGCACTCTGTGGGTGTGTCCATCTCTTCTACAAGGACACCAGTTCTGTATGGTGAAAGCCCCAAGCTCATGACCTCATTTACCAAGGCCCCTGTTTCCAAATACAGTCACATAGGGGGTTAAATTTTAACATGCTAGTTCTGGGGAGATACAGTTCAGTCCACAATAAGTGCAAACATTCTTTAAAAATTTCTTTTGGTTACAAAACCCAACAATGCATGAAACAAATCACAGCCCAGGAGCATAAGGTTTGGGAACCAATCAGTGGCATCACCACACTAATATATTAAATGAGAAAACTCCACATAGTCATCTTAGGAACACACACAAAACACTGGGCAAATGAGAAAACCTCTCAAGAAATTGGGGATGAGAGGAACTTTCCTGACTTGATAAAGAACAGCCAGGAGAGTGATCCCTGCTGATGTTTCCAGGAGGTACTGAAAACCTGAGGCATCCTCATGGGCAGACATGAGGCTAGCACCTGTCTACACCACCAAGTCCACATTGTGCTGCCATCTTGGTTGGGACAATGAAGCAAGCAAGTAGATCAAGTTTATCCAGAGTGGAAGAGAAGAATCCACCCTGTCTTTATTCATGGAAAATGTGATAGCTGTGGTGGGAGGATCAATGGCTTCTGCAAAGCTATTGGAAGACAGAATAAGAATCTACTCAGTCACAGTGGGGCTTTGAGTGTGGAAGGCAAGTCTCCAATAAAATAAACACCAATTCCATTGGTCATTTAAAAAATGACTAAGATTAGAAATGTTACAAATAAGGTAGAATTAAAATCCTAGAGACACTACAAGTTGGCAGACGGAGAAGGGGATATATTGGGATGAAAGCATTCTAAACTTTGTGAGTTATCTAGGAGGAAGCTAAAAATATTAATTTTGTAACTTTGTAAAGTCTGGTATGCACATTAAAATGTAATAGTAACTAATAAAAATAATAGAAACAGAAATGGAATTCTAAACAAGGAGAGTCCAAACAGGAAGGTGGACTAAGCCCAAATGAGTACAGTGGAAAAAAGAAAAAGAGAAATAAAATGAAGAAAAAGTAAGGATGGAGATGGAGCTCAGCACCACAGAGTATTTGCGAGCATGTCTGAGGCCTTGGGTTCAACCCCAGCACGTACAGAAAGAAAAAGAGAATTAAAAAAAAAAAAAAAAAAAAGAAAGGCAGGGTCGGAGATTTAGCTCAGTGGTTCTGGCGCCTGCCTCTCAAGTGCAAGGTCCTGAGTTTGATCCCGCAGTAACCACATACAATGCTGGGCGTGGTGACTCACCCCCACCAGCAATCAATACCACATACCACAGTGCCAGGCGTGGTGGCTCATGCCTATTATCCCAGCACTCGGGAGGCAGAGGCAGGAGGATTGCTGAGTTCGAGGCTTGCCTAGGCTACATAGTGAGCTCAGGGCCAGCCTGAACTACAAAGCGAGATCTTGTCTAAAAAAAAAAAAAAAAAAAAAAAAAAAAAAAAAAAAAAAAAAAAAAAAAAAAA